>JAWQFJ010035573.1:17500-30000 GCA_034096865.1 Theodoxus fluviatilis
CGTCGTCAACATCATCAGTATCATCATCATTATCATCGTTGTTGCTGTTGTCTGCGGGTGTGTTGTTGCGGGTCTGCCTACCTGCTTGCCTATCTGTCTCTCTCTGTGTCTCTCTGTCTGTCTCCCTGTCTCTCTGTGTGTCTGTCCTTGAGCCTGTCTTTGTGTTCGTCCATCCGTCTGTCCCTCTGTCCGTACGTCCCTCCGTTTGTCTGGTTACAGGGACACACATCTGTCAAGTAGTGCTTGCTACAGACTGTTCACGGATACGTCAACAACAAACAGTCCCAAGATTGCAAAAACATGCAAAGAAATGCAGATGCATGCAAAGAAAAGCCAAGACATGTAAAGACAGTCCCAAACATCCACACGCACAGGACACTTTCCCAAAGAAGCAGGCAGACATATCCCCATGTATTTCACAATCGTGGTCATAAGGTTTCCCTCTCAGTCAAATTTCACAGATTCCTGTGCAGGAGCGCACATCCCTGGGATGTCTGGGCCCCCTGAAGCAGACACTTGCATCCACAGGCAAGCAGCTCAGGGAGATCAAAGGAAAACCAAAGATTTTTCTGTACTCCCGTCTATTGCCGCTGGCGATCTTGACTGCGTTGCGCGACGTCTTGGACTTTCACGCTCCGGCTACCAAACGGAAGGTCTCTTCCGTTAAGACCGGCAGCGCCCCGTGGTTTAATTCTGTTCGTGATGTCAGGGCCGCCAAGCGGCAACGATGCCGAGCTGAACGTCAGTGGTTGAAAACTGGACTTACCATTCACAAACACCTTTTTGTCCAGGCCAAGAACTTAGTTACCAAACTCATGTATGATGCTAAAGTTAATTACTTCAGCTCTCAGATTGTGGATAGCGCGTCGTGTGGGCAACTGTTCGGCATCTGCAACAAACTCCTCGGTAAAACCAAAAAGGTTCTCCTTCCGTCAATCTTCTCCGTTCTGGAACTTCCTGGCCGTTTTCTTGAATTCTTTGAGAACAAAATTCAAACCATCAGACGGGATCTCGATAGTCAAATACTGAATCCTCCCGCAGTTGCCGATCGTTGCTTTCAGGGCGTCCCGTTCACCACTTTCCAGACAGTGTCTGAAGAGGCTGTCAAGAAAGTGATTCTCGCCTCCACTCCCACCACTTGCGACCTTGACCCCATCCCCACCCCCCTTTTAGTTGAATGCCTTGACTCTCTTCTGCCCTACATCACATCTGTTGTTAACGAGTCCCTCTCATCTGGCACCTTCCCTTCCGTGTACAAGTCAGCCATAATTAAGCCACTCCTGAAGAAGCCTTCTCTGGACCCTAACGTTTTGAAAAATTATCGCCCGGTCTCTAACCTCCCCTTCCTGTCCAAAGTTATAGAGAGACTAGTACTCACCCAGCTGCAGCAACATCTTGCAACCAACAACCTCTTGGCACCCCTGCAGTCAGCCTATCGTAGCCACCACAGCACAGAAACTGCCTTACTCAAAATCCTCGGCGACCTTTACTCTTCTTTAGATCAGGGAAAACTTAGCATTCTCACCCTCTTAGACTTGTCAGCGGCTTTCGACACAATAGACCACAACACTCTCCTCTCACGCCTGCGAAACACTTTTGGAATTTCACACTCTGCCCTTGCCTGGTTTCATTCTTATCTCACTGACATATTTCAAACGGTCTCCATCAACAATCATTACTCAGCTCCTTCTCCTGTCCGGTTTGGTGTTCCCCAGGGCTCAGTACTGGGTCCAGTTTTGTTCGTTCTTTACATGCAACCTTTGTTTGACATAGTCGCTCAGCACTCAATCAGTCAGCATGCATTTGCAGATGACAATCAGCTCTACAAAGACACCACCTTAGATCAATTCCAACCCACGTTAGACACTCTACAGACCTGTCTTTCTGATGTTAAGTCATGGATGTCACACAATAAACTCCAGCTGAACGATTCCAAACCGAATGCCTTCTTGTCAAGTCTCAGAGACTAGTGACGCCTCCATCCCTCCCGTCTTCTGTCAGGGTAGGAGACGCTGACGTCGCCTTTGTTCCATCAGTCAAAAACCTTGGTGTCACCCTCGACTCTCATCTCTCTCTCTTTCCGACTTTGTCCAAAACACTTTATCGCCTTTGCTCCATCAGTCAAAAACCTTGGTGTCACCCTCGACTCTCATCTCTCTCTTTCCGACTTTGTCCAAAACACTTTATCTGCATACATACAACTCAGACATAAGCGCAATCAGACACCTTCTCACTACTCAAGCTACTATTATCCTAGTCGGTGCTCTTATTCTCAGTCGCCTGTACACGAAACGGAACACGCAAGCATAGATAAATGAACAACAAAGGGTTTAATATTCAGAGGGTCAAATGAAACAATTACAAACACCGACTTTCCAGTCCACAATCCTCCTCCACAACACAAATCAAAACTTCCCCCCTTTCACCTCCCCAGCACAAATCACAAACCCTTCACCCCTTCACTTCTGCAGCACGAATCACAAACTCTTCAACCCCTTCACCTCGCCATCATAAATCACAAACTATTCATCCCTTCACCTCCAGCACAAAATCACAAACCCTTCACCCCTTCACCGCTGCAGCACAAATCACAAACTCTTCATCCTTTCACCCCTGTAGCAACAATCACCAATCCTTCACCACTTCACCTTCACCGCATAAATCACAAACCTTTCACCTACACAGCCCAAATCACAAACCCTTCACCTACACAGCGCAAAACAAACCCTTCACCTCCACAGCACAAATCAAACCCTGCAACTCCACAGCACAAATCACAAAATCCCAGGCCAGAATCTAAAGCCACACCTCTCAAGCCAGGATCTGAAATAAACAAATGAAAAGAAATAGTAATTTCTCTCTCGTTTACCATACAACTAACGAGGCGTACGAAGTGGAAAATAAACGACCCAGAAGGAGAACAAAAGACCACATGCACTCACCCTACGATCCGGAGCGGCTAGTGACTGAGCCCACGACGCTATCCCTACTAAATAGGGGGATCACAAGGTCGGCACGAGAAAATGAACAAACTCACTTTGAACATGAAACAACTGAATTAATAAACGGCATAGGTGAAATACAAACCGAAAAGCATGAGAAATAACTGAAAAGCCCGGCGATAAATCAGCACAGCCGTGCAGCACGTGCACAAGGCTGTCAGTTACTTAATTAATCATCCAAAAAGTAATTAACTATTCCAAAACATGAGAACGCCAAGCAACCCACGTCCAAAACAATCGAAAGCATTACGCTGAACTGAAAAGCAGACCCAAAAAGTTTAAAGCCCCTAAAGCCCCACTCCCTCTGGTTACCATAAATTACTTTCAACAAACACATTTCAATCTCGAGTCGTGTCAGTTACCTAATTAATCATCCAAAAAGTAATTAACTATTCCAAAACATGAGAATGCCAAGCAAACCCCGTGCAAAACAATCGAAAGCATTACGCTGAACTGAAAAGCAGACCCAAAAAGTTTAAAGCCTCTAAAGCCCCACTCCCTCTGGTTACCATACATTACTTTCAACAAACGCATTTCAATCTCGAGTCGTGACAGTCACTATATATGCATGTCTCCATCTCCCCACCCCCACCCACCCCTTCCGCACCTTCACCCACCCCCCATCTTTAGCGTGTTAGGAAGAGATTTGAAGGCGGGGTTTCTTCCTCTGAAGACCTTCAGCTTTCCTGCTTCTCTTGGAGTTTCTTGTTCTGTCACTGCAGCGGGACTCCTGTAGAGAGCGGCATCAGCGATTTTTATTTTAACCGGAAATGACGTCGGAAACGACTGACGGATCAAACGCCACCAGCTGTGATGCCCGGACTAAAAACAAGGCTACGCGTGGCAGGGAAAGATTTGTAGCGGGCATGCTCGTGTCAGAAGTACAACACTGAAATATAGTATTCAAAATTTTAATGATGTGGAGATTACTATCAATGTGTGGAGAAAAAGCATCGTAATTATAGCTTCTGACACGCGCGTACTTGCATACTGTCTGTATATGTGTCGAAAGTAGGGATATTTTGTTTAGACCTCATTGTAATAGTGACTTTTGGTTTTTAAGTAGAAAGCGTACATCGTCAAAAATGCTTGTTTAGATGATTGTCTCAACAACATTGTAGTTTTGTCAGCAGTGCTATAGTTATGCAGACAACATTTTAATTTGTTTTTGACGTAAATATGCCACTAGACATTATGCACCAGAACTTCTACTGTGGAGGATGTCGAACCTTGCAAGACACCATTCTGAAAGGAACCTCAAAAACACACTAGAGCTTTGTCTGAAAAGACCGTCAGAACTCATCGGAGCTCCCCCTGCCATTTAATAATTCAACAGTGCTCCATTGGATGCTGAGGCACATAACCCCCAAAAATCTTGAGTTACTTTCAGGGCTCATGTAGTTACCAACTGTCTTACATTCACTCTGTGTTCTAAATCAGTGTGTATGTTCATGCAGCACTGGAACGTTGTAAGGATACTAACGTGGTCAACCCAGGCTTTTGAATTTCAAATTTCACTCAAACGACCGACATCTGATTAAACTAGGTCTGGAAACGTATGTTGCATCATAATTGCATTGGTATATGAACTCTCTCTCTCTCTCTCTCTCTCTCTCTCTCTCTCTCTCTCTCTCTCTCTCTCTCTCTCTCTCTCTTCTCTCTCTCTCTCTTCTCTCTCTCTCTTCTCTCTCTCTCTCTTCTCTCTCTCTCTTCTCTCTCTCTCTCTCTCTCTCTCTCTCTCTCTCTCTCTCTCTCTCTCTCTCTCTTCTCTCTCTTTTCTCCACCCCCCTTCTCTCTCTCTCTCTCTCTCTCTCTCTCTCTCTCTCTCTCTCTCGCCCTTCTACCCCCCTTTCTCTCCCTCCCTCCCCCTTCTCTCTCCCTCCCTCCCTCCTCTCTCTCTTTCTCTCTCTCTCTCTCTCTCTCTCTCTCTCTCTCTCTCTTTCTCTCTCTCACTCTCTTCTAAATCGGCACGATTTAAAGAGGAGCTGGGAGGGACATACAGGGAACATATCGTGATGGGTCTATGAAGTGTCACCCGCATAGTCACTGCCTGCAGTGGAGTGGACAGGAAGACAAGACCATGAGGAACATTTCCCACCAGAACACACACCCCACCCACAGCTCTTTCCAAAGAAGACGAAAATGTAGTAAATCCACGAAAAGAGACCTTAATCACAATATCGTAGAAGAGTCTCTTGTAAACAGAGAACAAGTGGATTAAGTAATGATATGAGAAGTAAAATCTCCTCAACATTTGCCCTCAAACCTCGACAGTTCCACTGAACAACAGTGCTCATTTCTTTTTAGGGGAGTGGACGTGGCTCTGAGGAGCGAGAGAGCCGGGATCTCCCGTCTCCATTTCCTCAGAGACCTGCAGCACACTAAAGCGGTTGTGCTGCTGCAGTGGGTCACGCTTCCCCTTCGAAAGCCGGTCTTTCGTCGGTGGAGCTCGTCTCTCCGGCTTCTTGGATGTCTTGGTAGGCAGCCGAGACGACTCAGGTGGCTTTGTAACCTTCCTGAGTGTCTCCCCAGAAGTCGTCTGGACGACAGCTGACACCGACTCTGACACGGCTTTCTGTTTGTCTGTCTTCAACCAAGTGACGGTGGTTTGACAAGCCACCGACTTAAAGGACCTGACCACAGAGGCATACGACGGGCCAGACGAAGGCCTCGACGCAACCTCTACAAGTCGCCTTGCTTACGGAAAGGAAATGCCTTTGGTGACTCTCACCCTCTGGATCTCTCTCTCGTGCTGCCACTTGGGACAGTCACGAGAGAAAGACGGGTGCGAGCCAGAACAATTGGCACATCTCGGTGTGTTGTGGCAGCCATCGGCACTGTGGTCATCACCACCGCATCGCCCACAGCGGGAAGCGCGACTGCAAGAGTCTTGGTGGTGGCCGAACTGCTGACACTTAAAACAACGAAGTGGGTTGGGGTTAAAAGGATCCACAACAACCCGAAGGTAGCCGGCCTTCACGAAGGAAGGGAGAGTGGGGGTACCAAAGGTCAACAGGATCGTGTTGGTGGGCTTGATCACACCATCACGTTTGGCTGTTAACTTTCGGACACCCCTCACTCCCTGGTCCGACAGTCCTTCTAATATCTCGTTTTCGGTCAGATCGGCAAGGTCACGACTTCGAATAATTCCCTTACAGGAATTTAGACTTGTGTGTTGCTCGACTTTCACTGAGACATTCGCAAAGGCGGACGCCTTCAGCAGGCTCAGAGCGTGGAACTTCTTGGTCACTTCCACAAGAAGCTAGGTCACCACTCCTGAGCTTCTTCACCTGCTTAGGCTCACCAGCAATGCCCTGAATGGCCTTTGTAATGGCAAATGAGGACACTTTGTTTAAAGGGTTGTCCTGCTCAACAGAACGTACAAGTAAAAATCGAGGCCAGCTGTCGTCATCAAAGTGGGCAGGAGAGTCAGAGAGGCTATCCAAACTGGAGGAGAACTCTCTCTGTCGTTTGGAAGGATGGTTCTTTCGTCTGGTAGTTTCCATGGTTGTAATATTAAAAATTCATCCCCGGCACTCCCCACCCACCACGGAGTCCAACAAGGGGACACGGTCTGCGCGGATGACCAGCGCGTCGCTGTGCCAGGGCTATGCCAGGGCTATACTCATGTAAAGCGAGGCACTCTCACTACTTCACAACACACGATTGACCCATAAGCCGCCGCCTTCGGAGTCACCAGTAGTGGGCTGCATATGAACCTACTATTTTAGTTCGTAACAACATCGTTGTTCTGTACTTCGTTGTTCACAACTTTGAGTTGTTCCCAACTATGATAGTAAGGTGTGCATGAGACATGATTTGTTCTATCCCTAAAAGTACGATTCCGCCTGATCGCACGTCGATTTCTGATCATCCACAATGCGTGAGCAGCCATGTATGTTTTGCGTGTAGTAGGCTACTAAAGCCGTGTAGTGATGATACAGAGCAGCACTAAATTTTGGGCTGTTTAGTGGCCAACTTCGGAGGCAACTACGCGTAGTCAGCTTTTATGCAGAACTTACTTCGCAATTTAGTAGCAAACTTCCGATTTAGTTGCCAACAATCGTTTAGTAAGTTCATATGCAGCCCACTACAGAGAAAAACTAGTCTATATAAGTTAAGTAACTTGGGAGGGGGAGGAGGGGGGAGGGGAAGGAGGGGCCTAGTCCCTAATAGAATGGTGACACTTCAGGCATACGCGACCAGTCGATTGGTCAGACCGGTGTCGTAGAATATTTCGGAACCAGGATAAATCGGAACCGGTTCCCAAAACTCTTAGGATATTTCGGAATCATTCTCATTTATCCCGCACCTGGCGGCAGGATATTTCGGAACCACCTTCCTGATGCTTTCGTATGATTTTCTGAGTTTCTAGAAGGTTTCAAATCAGAGTTTAGACTTTGTACACTTTGTATTTGTAATTCAAAACTCACACGCTGGAGTACAGTGAGTTGTAACTCTGTGAATTTTGACACGGAATGATGCAGACAGAATATTAGTGAAGCGATGTGAGCCTTCTGTGCGTGAATGCATCATAAACAAAGAGATAAACAGGTAGGTGAGAAGAGATTTATTGCACTACCTCATCAAAGTGTGAGAAACTCATCCAAATCTGTTAAGAAAAAGTCGTAAAGTCACAAATGTATGTCGGCTAATGACCTTCTAGACGGTTCCGAAATATCCTGGTGGTTCCTAAATATCCTGCCACTAGAGTCAGGATTAATCGGAATGGTTAAGAAAAATCCATGCCACCAGGGCCAGGATAAATCGGAATGGTTCCCATTCGTCCGGTTCCGAAATATCCTGCGACACCGGGTCCATCTGACCATCCGTCTAGGGGAAGTCCGGGCCGAAGTGGTGTGTTGGGTCGACCGCTGCCGCAGCAGCAGCTCTCCTCAACCACCAGGATCCCTTCCTCCCCCGACACGGGAAGCAGCGCACGGCCAACACGCTGCCCCACTTTGTAGGGGAACACGTTTGCCAGGGTCCCAGTTGGTCAAGGAGAGGCGAGTCCAGGCGGAGTCACCTCTCCCTGTCTCCCCTTTGGGGGGGGTAAAACGTGGGAAATTCCTTCCTCAGTCACTAAATCACATTTAAGAACAAAGACGCCACAAACCGAATTTCACATAAAACAATTAAATTCGTACAGACAGATACTTCAATACATATCTCTCTCACATTTAAATCATCCAATGAAAATAAAGACATCGAAAAGAAGAAACAAAACAATAATTACAAAACAAACCTTTAAAAGCCCCGCACTACGGGCCAAAAGGAGTTAACAAGTTCTTAGTGTCAATTCTTCATCTCTTTCAATCTTCCTATCTCTCTCCCATTCTCTATTCCTCAATCAATCTTCATCTCCCTATGTATGCAGTTGTGTGCGACACACTGGACAATTAAAATGCAAACCACGTGCAGAAACGCCTCAAACATGCCGAGTCAGCAAGTGCTGGCATCGCACAACACTTAAAGGCGCATCGTGCCGGTCCTCAAAAGAAGCCGGAAGTGGATTTAAAGAAACTCAACACATGAGTCGCAACATATTTTCTCTAAGATTTTCCTAAATTAAAAAAATATAACCTGAGTCGTGACACGGACATTGATCTAACCTGGCTGAGCTGAAAAAGAGTTACGGTGCATAAACATCTTCAGAAGTTTACTTTTTTCTCTCCCGACGCCGACATAAAATACAGTTAAAGTTAAAAGGTGTTTGATTTTCTAGTAGTGACTTTTCCTCCTTACCTTGATGACTCAAAACGCTTTACATTTTACTCCTCGATCACCGAACCTTTTGATCAATCATGTACTGGTGGCACATGAAGACTAACTCCGCCACAGACATATAATAAAGCACAGTATGGTGCCAGCATCATCCTAACTCTTAATGGTGTGTTCCGCCACAATGCCGGCTCAAGGCCGCATGCAAAGGTTAATGAATTGCACTACACCTAATGGGGCGCGTTCCTTAGCCTACCTAGTTGGCATATAATAGATCGGTGTCAACAAGTGTCAAACATTGGACTTCCCTTACATCTGGTTACATAATGTTGACTTATGTTGACACCGGCCTACATATAGTCCTCACAAGATATTGCAAGATTCCTAGCATAAGCAACACACCCCTTATCATCACTGTCCTCATAGGCACCTGGTATTATACATCGACAGGGAGATTGAAGATTTTGATCCAGCTTTGTGAGACTGCCCGTGGATGAGGCAACGGAGAGGACCCACAGAGTTCACAGATGCGCGTTTCTCTGTATCACCGTGTGTAAATCTCAAGCGAGAGTGACACAGTACTTCCAGTTTTGTTTTGGTTTGGTTTGGTTTTTTGCTAGCATCTCAGAAGACAATACAACTTACCAAATTTTTTTTATATATCATGGGCTTTCCAGCGAATTATTTCATAAATAAGGCGGCTCTACATAAACAAACATGTTTCTACAGAGGTGTGTGTGTGTGTGTGTGTGTGTGTGTGTGTGTGTGTGTGTGTGTGTGTGTGTGTGTGTGTGTGTGTGTGTGTGTGTGTGTGTGTGTGTGTGTGAGTATTTGTGTGTGTATATATATGTGTGTGTGTGTGTGTGTGTGTGTGTGTGTGTGTGTGTGTGTGTGTGTGTGTGTGTGTGTGTGTGTGTGTGACTATTTGTGTGAGTGTGTAAAAATGCATGTGTGCTTGTGATTGTGTGGATGTGTGCGTGCCTCTGTGTATATATGTGTGTGTGTGTGTGTGTGTGTGTGTGCGTGTGTGTGTGTGCGTGAGTGTGTGTGTTTAGGTGTGTGTGTATGTGTGTGTATTTGTGTGTATGTGTGTGTGTGTGTGTGTGTGTGTGCATGCATACGTTTGCGCATTTAGGGGCATGCCCGCAAAATCCATTCCAAATTACATTCCCCATCACGGCACGGGAGGACTTGATTGTCACAAATCCAGTCATTACACACGCTTACTTCTGTATTTAACCATTGCTGCGCAAATTTCCGCTGCATGAATTTCAACAAAGTGTCTGAGTTGTGTGACCCACAAATGAAAGTGCAGGTAGACATCGTTCTAGTTCCCTAGAGACTTCGCCTACCGGCGAAAGTGTCTCTAACCCAGTTGACATCACGTGATGGAAGATTTTCGTCCGAAATATACAAATGGGGGGCACACGAGAGGCTTGTGGGATAGCCGATCTGCTCCCTGACATACGCCGTTAAAGTAGGTCTAAGACTATTTCGCACAAAACTCTTAACTTACTCTTGTTGAGGCAATAAACAAGCGTTAATTCGATTAAATAAAAAGTTTGTGTTGAAATGGAAACAAGTTTTGACATCTGAATGATTTCTGTACAAAGTGGAGAAAAAAATAGTATCGGAACAAACTATTGTTGGTGCAATGCTGTAGTGCGAAGGGTCAAGCCTATTACGCATTCATTACGAACTGTGCCAGAGACAATACTGACTCGGGTTCACAGAATGGGCAGACAGTTGTCAATACAGTGCACGTGATCGGTGCAAGAATGCATTTCATTTTAGCAGCTAGGATCTACCGTCTTTCAAAACACCAATTGCTAGCTTTGTTATTCGCAATGTTTGAGTAAGTTGTCTCATTTCCTTGACTACGGTGACAATGTTGAGGAACTCTATACCATAACTAGACACCAAGCAGTGTAATAACTGTGAAAATTGCTTGATTTCAAATGCATGGATTTACGCGCGCTGGTGTATGAACATTGACACACCTACATTTACATGCAAATGTCAACTTTAGTAGGCTCACATGTAGAGAAGAAAAGAGAGAGAGAGAGAGAGAGAGAGAGAGAGAGAGAGAGACAGAGAGACAGAGAGACAGAGAGACAGACAGACAGACACACAGACAGACAGACAGACAGACAGACAGACAGACAGACAGACAGACAGACAGACAGACAGACAGACAGACAGACAGACAGACACACAGACACACAGACAGACACACAGACACACAGACAGACAGACACACACAGATAGACAGACAGACACACACACACAGACACACAGACAGACAGACACACAGACAGACAGACACACAGACAAACACACAGACAGACAGACAGACAGACAGACAGACAGACAGACAGACAGACAGACAGACACACAGACAGACACACAGACAGACAGACAGACAGACAGACAGACAGACAGCCAGCCAGCCAGCCAGCCAGCCAGACAGACAGACAGGTAGACAGACAGACACACAGACAGACAGACAGACAGACAGACACACAGACAGATACACAGACAGCCAGGCAAACTCACAGACAGACAGACAGACAGACAGACACACACACAGACAGACACACACACAGACAGACACACACACACACACACACAGATTGACAGACACACATTCAGACAGACTGAGACACACACACACACACACACACACACACACACACACACACACACACACACACACACACACACAGACACACAGACAGACACACAGAGAGACAGACAGACAGACTGACACACAGACAGACAGACAGACAGACAGACAGACTGATACCCAGACAGACAGGCAGACAGACACACAGACAGACAGACACACAGACAGACATACAGACTAACACCCAGACAGACAGACTGACACCCAGACAGACAGACAGACAGACACACAGACAGACAGACATACAGACAGACAGACTCACATACACAGACAGACACACAGACAGACACACGGACAGACAGACACACAGACAGACAGACAGACAGACAAACAGACAGGCAGACATACATACAGACAGACAGACAGACAGACAGGCAGACAGACACACCCACACACACACAGACAGACAGACAGACAGACTCACAGACAGACAGACACACACACACACACACACACACACACACACACACAGACGCACAAACAGACATACAGACAGACACACAGACAGACATACAGACATACAGACAGACAGACACACACACACAGACAGACAGACAGACAGACAGACACACAGACACACACACAGACACACACACAGACACACAGACAGACAGACAGACACACAGACAGACAGACAGACACACAGCCAGACAGACAGACACACACACACAGACAGACACACACACACAGACACACACACACACACACACAGACAGATTGACAGATACACAGACAGACAGACAGACAGACAGACAGACAGATAGACAGACACACAGACAGATACACAGACAGATACACAGACAGACAGACACACAGGCAGACAGACACACAGACAGACACACAGACACACGGACAGACAGACACACAGACACACAGACAGACACACAGACACACAGACAGACACACAGACAGACACACACACAGACAGACACACACACACAGACAGACACACACACACACACACACACACACACACACACAGAGATTGACAGATACACAGACAGACAGACAGACAGACAGACAGACAGACAAACACACAGACAGACAGACAGACAGACAGACAGACAGACAGACAGACACACAGACACACA
>JAWQFJ010035573.1:40000-45000 GCA_034096865.1 Theodoxus fluviatilis
TAGGTACCAAGTCTTCGACCAAGGTGTAATACGGTCACTTTAATGGTATCACAGTTTATTGCACGACTAATTTGTTTAATATATTTACACCATAATTTGCACCTAAGCGTCTGACAAAGTGTGCATCACTCAGTTCATCAGGGTCTGATGGTAGATCGTGTTATTTTCCCTGCCAGTCTGTCTCCTGGTCCAAGCACGAAAAAGCACCGGCGTCCTTACTCGAGAGCGCAAACACACCTTGATGGGGAGTCGGAGACGCGTGAACTGGAATGGATTACATTATGTAATTCACACCCTAATTTGTATTTCTAACTTCTGAGGAGAGGCCAACGTCATCCATGCTGGTCTGTATACGGCCCGCGCCGGTAGTTCTGGCATGGTCATGTCTGTCCACTCCTCCACATCGTCGAACCAGTTCTTCTTTTGCCGCCCTCGCTTGCGCCACCCCTGAATCACTCAATCGTTCAACTAAGGCTGAAATGGTCGGACAGAGTACTCGGAGTTTGTAATCTTGTCCTTACAGTCACGTGACATACCGATGACCTTGTGATATATCGCGAGTTTCTATCGGACAGAGTACTCCGAGTACAGTGTCCGGAAATGTTGAGGACAACGACCATTTCAGCTCAACTAAGGGACGTAACTGTGATCGTTACGCTATAAGCGATTTTATGATGCTAATTTAGCAACAATACAATTTTGTCGCAAAAACGTTAACAGAACAAACATTTCATCAAAATAGCCTAAAACTATTTGAGACGTGCTGATTCCAAATCTGTGCTCAGAATCTTTGTAGCTTTTCCCGTTCTGGAGTTTATAGGAGATCAGAGAGAGAGAGAGAGAGAGAGAGAGAGAGAGAGAGAGATAGAGAGAGATAGAGAGAGAGATAGAGAGATAGATAGATAGAGAGAGAGAGAGAGAGAGAGAGAGAGAGATCCATCAGCTGGTAATATTCTATGGAGGACTTTACATCTGGTTTTTGTGTCTGAAATCACTTATTTATGTAGCTTACTATACAATCCATGGGATATTATCATTCAAAAGCTTTTTGGACCCTTTCTGATGACCTGCAAGTTTACGATTATCCCTCCAGGTTTACTGTAGGTCCTCACAGCTTTATCTGTCTGTCTGTCTGTCTGTCTGTCTGTCTGTCTGTCTGTCTGTCTGTCTGTCTGTCTGTCTGTCTGTGTGTATGTCTGTGTGTCTGTCAATCCCGACTTAACGGCTAATATCTCAAAAACTACTGGACGGATTTCCTTGACATTTTGCACACTTACTGGAAGTTAGGTCCGATTGATTGTATCAAATTTTCAGAATCGAGGTTTGAAAAAAAAGAGACTTTTTAACGTTTTGGTATTGCAAAGAAGGCAAGGGACGGAACTCTGTCCCGACTCAAGGGAAGTTTTGGCATGTGTGACGTGATCATTTGACATCGAATAACGTGACATAATTTCGAGGAGATTGGATTTTTCCCCTCCAGGTTTACTGGAGGTCCTTACAGCTTTATGGATTAGCTCACTCGGTAGCGCGCTGAATATTTTTTTTGTCGCTGGGACATGCTTGATTGAAGGGGATGCGCGTATGGGTTCGAATCCGCACAGAAGCTTCTTTTTTTAATGTGTGTATGGTATTCGAGAGAGAGAGAGAGAGAGAGAGAGAGAGAGCCATCCCACCCGTTGTTGTACACGTGAGAGGTTGCGGGTTCGAACCTTACCTTCAAGGTCAAGGTCGCAGGGGCCATAAATGTTGTCTAAAAAACAGCCATTTTCCACATTTTCCCAATTTTCTCAGAAGTTTTTGAGATTGGATACCTGACCTATATATGGTGTATAGGGCAAAGTAATCCCTATCTTTTGATACCGGTTTGATTGACCTTGCTTCAAGGTCAAGATCACAGGTGCTCTTTAAATTTGGATTGTATACATATTTTGAAGTGACCTTAACCCTGAACTATGAAAGATAACTTTTCCAAACCTCATAACATTGTAGTACATATGTTATACTTTCATACTAGGTCACCCGTGTAGTCCGTCCGGGCGTCCAGGCGTCCGTCCTGGCGTCCGGGCAGACCGGGCGTCCGGGCGGTCTTTAATCCGTAAAAACTTTAACGTTGGATTTTTCTCGGAGACTATTAAGTCTATCAACACCCAATTTGGCATGATAGTGTAGGATGACAAGGCGTACAAAAGCATACACAGTGACTTGACCTTGCTTCAAGATCAAGGTCACAGGAACTCTTTAAATTTAGATTGTATACATATTTTGAAGTGACCTTGACCCTGAACTATGAAAGATAACTCTTTCAAACTTCATAACATTGTAGTACACATGTTATACTTTTATCATGAGACATATTTGGTCACATATCATCAAGGCCAAGGTCACTTTGACCCTTATGAAATGTGACCAAAATGGGGTAGTGAACCACTAAAAGTGACCATATCTCAAGTGCCAATAAGCACCATTGTGCTTCCTATGTCTTGAATTAACAGCTTTGTGTTGCATGACCTTGGATGATCTTGACCTTGGATCAAGGTCACATGTATTTTGGTAGAAAAAATGTGTAAAGCAGTTCTTAGTGTATGATGTCATTGCTAGGTTTAGTTGTTTGACCTTGACCTTGAAGGTCACCGAAGATCAAGGTCATGTAAAGGTTAATGTCATGTACAGGTCAAGGTCATGTAAAGGTCAAGTTCAAGCATGTGAGTCGTATGGGCTTTGCCCTTCTTGTTTAACGTTATTCCTGTTTTGCTGTTAACGAGGAGCAAGCTTGCTCATAGTAAGTCTGTATTCATTCTCAAATTTGCGTTTCCACTCTTTTAGAACATTTTGAATTATTTTAAGATATAATTAGAAATTCTCATTGATGCTGTACTGCGTTGTAACTTCTGAGCAAGCTTTGGACAACTAACTATCGTATACTTCATCTCTTGTACATTAAATCGCACTATTTTATAATCAAACTGGTTTTTTTCGTTGTAATGGAATATTCCATAGATACTGAGGAAGGATTTCTTCTATAGTGTTTTTTATATTAAGAAGTTGCGTTGACCATTTCCATTTTAAGACGATTTAATCTTTCTACAGTACTTGAGGCGATATGTCATCCTGTATGTACTATATTTTTACATCTTCTCCCCGCAAAACCCGTGAGATTATTACAGGCATTACATACCAGCAAAAGCCTTATCCACAAAATTGGTAAAACCTTATCAAAAGTTGCTATATCAGATTCTTTTTTAATTCTATGTCTTCTGCCATCCCACAAAAGTGGAGACACTCGCGATTTATATATCCTCTTTGTTATTTACTAATGAAATACTTTAATACTTTTTAAGTTTCTGAACAATAGGGGCTGACGTAGTTTTACATACTGTGTTGAGCAGCGAAACTAGGTGCCAGTTCTTAAATAATTTTTTTCTCTTCCAACTTTTGATAGACGAGTTATGAGACCTTCCCTCTCAACAAAATGTATTAAGATAGAGACACTCGAGTCATTCTCCTTGACGGTAGCTTCGGTTTTCTTTAGCTTCTTCTTCAGAGCATCCGCTTTCTTTCCTGCCACGTAAACGCCACTTTGAAAGCCTCTGGTCTGTCCACTTTCTTATATTTCTTTTCGTGTACTAGAACTTGGAGGTGAGGACTGCGACAGCTAGCTTTACTACCTCAGTTAAATCGATTGGCACGGTCGACATGGATGGGTGGAGTTTACGGCCAAATCAGCCTCCGTAGGTTATGTAAGGCCATTGACCACGAAAATCACTAGACCAGTTTAAAGTGTGAGCAAATCAAACCGCGATTATTCTCCTCTTAGGAATCGCGCTCGAAGACGCGATGGATCTATTCTTACCCCCAACACACAGGGGTCTATTCTTACCCCCAACACACAGGGGTCTATTCTTACCCCCAACACACAGGGGTCTATTCTTACCCCCAACACACAGGGGTCTATTCTTACCACCAATCCACAGGGGTCTATTCTTACCCCCAACACACAGGGGTCTATTCTTACCCCCAACACACAGGGGTCTATTCTTACCCCCAACACACAGGGGTCTATTCTTACCCCCAACCCACAGGGGTCTATTCTTACCCCCAACACACAGGGGTCTATTCTTACCCCCAACCCACAGGGTCTATTCTTACCCCCAACACACAGGGGTCTATTCTTACCACCAACACACAGGGGTCTATTCTTACCCCCAACCCACAGGGGTCTATTCTTACCCCAACACACAGGGGTCTATTCTTACCCCCAACCCACAGGGGTCTATTCTTACCCCCAACCCACAGGGTTCTATTCTTACCCCCAACTCACAGGAGTCTATTCTTACCCCCAACACACAGGGGTCTATTCTTACCCCAACACACAGGAGTATTTTTACCCCCAACTCACAGGGGTCTATTCTTACCCCCAACCCACAGGGGTCTATTCTTACCCCCAACCCACAGGGGTCTATTCTTACCCACCAACCCACAGGTCGACGTGGTGGATGTCAAAGTGGGAGAGGACTGGAACTGAGGGCAGCGTGCGCGCAAGGTGAAAAAGCTCCCAGCGTTCCTCTAGTCTCGAACATTTTTGCTGGCTCTGTATGAGAGTCCTCCTCGCCCTTGAGAGACTTTTTGTCGGCTACGTGCACAGTCAACCACAGCGGTAGTCACATCCTGTCCGTGCTGTATTGCCTCTCGCTGCGGGGCGCCTGTCAGGAGGTGGGCGTGTGCTGACCTCACGATAAGCACGTCCTTCTAATGGAGGATCTCGAACACATTCTTTATTTCTCTTTCCTTCCTTCCTTCCTTTTTCCCTCCTTTACTTCCTTTTTTTCCTTCCTTCCTTCCCTTTCTTCCCTTCCTTCCCTTCCTTTTCTTCCTTCCTTCCTTCCTTTTCTTTCTTTCCTTCCCTTTCCTTTCCTTCCTACCTTTTCTTCCCTTTCCTTCCTTTCCTTCCTTTCCGTCCTTTCCTTCCTTTCCTTCCCTTTCCTTCTTCCTTCTTTTCCTTC
>JAWQFJ010035573.1:50000-55000 GCA_034096865.1 Theodoxus fluviatilis
TTAAACTCCAATAACATAAGTCCTCAAAAATGTTCGCCTCAATGTCATGTTACTGTCGCGTTTGCATAGTGCCTCAACTGCCTTCACTTGCAGGTTTTTTCGCTGTTGATGATGAATGTCGGTCGTTTTCGACTATGACCACCATTGAAACCCATGGTTCTTGGCGGTTACAAGCCTTAAGGCAGCGCGTATGCATGAATGTCCCTTTCCGCCGACTTATAGTCATATTGGACGTCGTCTTTTCGAGGCTGTGCAAAGCTGTCAAAAAGCTGTCATACGCATCTAATTCCGTGCCCAAGGCCTGATGGGCTTCTGGACTTGACCAGGCAGTGGAGTGACTTAATGACATGAAAAATATGAAAAATGAGTTTTTCTCTGTTTCCACGTGGATTCAAGCGGAACCGTCAGGCGACACTGCCAATTTTGCCTCAAGAAAGCTTTGAAGTGTAGAAGCACTTGGTGGGCGTAACGCCTCTTCCCACCTCCTTTCCCCTGGAAATATTCCAAACCTCCAATCCGTGAATCGTAGAGAACCCTGCTGTAACACCTGTCCTGCGTAATCACCAAGATATTTCACGGTTGTGCTTTCGTAAAGTATATTTGAAGAAAATAGTAACGTACGCATAACCCCACGCGTGCACATGCGCTCACACATGCACGTACTTGCACTCAAGCACCAAGCCGCTACCTAGACATCCTTAAGTTCATTATGTCATAGAGACCTTTGACAACTGGCTTCGAATGTGGTGACATAATGTCGTACAGACGCAAAACAAAATTGGTAAGGTGAGATTCAATATCTGTAACTGTCTTCGCATTCTGTAGTGCAGCACGCAAACGGAACCGCTCAATACCCTCCCCCCTCCTCCCCCCCCCACTCCCTATCAGGTAAATCCCTAGGCTACGGGACTTTCAGGGCTTGCTCCAGGAGCTGAGCCAGAGGCAGTAACAAGCACCCAAAGACGTTAACGAGGAGTGGGGTGGGGCGAGGGGGGGGGGGGGGTGTCATCGGAAGAGGGTCAGAACATTCAGGTCACGCAGTGCGCCCAAACCATCCCGGAAAATTGAGCCCAGCCCACGTGCAACAACAAGCTGTCTCCAACGGTCTCGTGACCAACCCAAGAAACATGCCTGCATTCCACTACCAATCAAACAGGGAGTTAACCCCTGATCCTCACTCGCTCTTTCTTTGGGAAAGAAGCTCTTGGCACGAAGCGTTCAGTTGTCCTGTGTTTCGTCTAAACTCGTGGAGCCTAAGCTCAGTGATTTCAACAGTTGTTAAAGGGCTTGTTTCCGTTCTTGCATTTTTCAGCATCGAAGGCGGTACGTCGATTTCCCAAAGGTAAAGCCATTCACGGTGTTGTTTGAAGACGTGTCACTCACGGTACCCACAAGGTCAGGGTAAGGCCAGTTTACTGTATACAGCCCCAGATCAATAAACAGTATCTACACCGTAAAACCTTGTTCAGCTGGGGTGACTTTGGCGATATTCGGGGCAAATTGTTTTACTCGAGATTCCTCACTGCGTACATTTACAGTACTTAACAAGGAATTCGTTTGTTAAATTTCTTCGACTATTTTCGAGAAAATGGTTTTACTTGATATTTCTTACAGCGTACATTTTCAACACTTAACAAGAAATATGTTTGTTAAATCTCTTCGACTACTTTCGGGAAAATTGTTTTACTCGCGATTTCTCATTGGATGCACTTTCATATTGAACAATGAAATTGCTTTCGTTAACGAACTTTGGCTATTTTCGGGAAAATAGATTTTTTTCCAGATTTCTCACTGGCTATATTTTCAGTACTGAACAAGGAAACTGTTTCTGTTGACCTGAGAATTTAACTCATGATTAGGCTTCAATCCCATCGTCATAACCGTAAAGTGAGAGGAGTGTCTTGAAAGAAAAATCAAAATGGCAACTGTTTTGAAGCACGAAATATTTTGTGGAAACTTACCTTTCCTCTCAATGGACTTTTTGACATAAAGATAACTACTTTTGATGTGTTCATGTGTCAGCACACTTGTTCTGGATGTTTACAAGCAATTTCTTCATTCTGGTCACTGGTGAAATGCACTATTTTTTTGGTCAGTCTTTCGCTTACGGACTTTTGTATTTGGCGGGTAACTTTGGCCACGTACATGAATAATGCATTTTGATTAAATATCTTTATTTTTAGTGTACTGAAGAGTTTATTATTCTTAATTAATTTAAATAACGTCCTTTTTCCTGGAAATCCTAATACGGATGTTTGGATTTATAATCATTGTCAGCCCTAATTTCCGCCCACCGTGTTACTTATCTGCTTGCTGAGGTATTTCCACGCAAGCCGAGTCAATATTGCGATGCAAACTGATGCTTAAAAACCTATCGGCCCCATTGTTGGCTGTGTACTTTAGCACACCAGTAATAAGTGCTTCTTTTTGTGTTCTTCTCGTGATGTTGTGCTCATCCTACTGACTTGCATGGGCGTCACCTCGTCCTTTGCTTGAAAAGTTCCTTTATTGCCTGTAACATTAATAAGGAGGCACTTACAAAAATGTTATTAATCGGTTCCACTGTGTTTGTGACGGAAATATCTCTTTTGTTGTGATCACCCAATCATTCCGGAGTAAACTACAGTGCATCAATTAAGTTTGCGTGGGATGACTATCGTTCATCCAAACAGTTTGTGTAACTAGTTTGGTATTTGAAGAATTGTTATGTTGTAATGAGTACATAAGTAAAGATTTACTTTTTTAAATGTCAATGGAGACCAACATTTTTGTTTGATATTTTGTTAAGTACCTGTGACCAAAGTAATCCTAATCTGGTTTGAATCTCGTTAATACACAAATGAAAAAGATTATCCTCAGAGATGGAGAATCACTTTAAGTAAACGTTGTCAAATTTACTTTGCAACACGTTCGACAAAGTTATGTCTAAATACAAAACCAAAAAGTTATTTCAGAAGAAAAAAATTATCGTTTAAGGTACGCGAATTTTAAAAATACTTTTTACAGAGATTCGTTGTACTCAATATTGCTCAAATGGTACAATGATGCGTTTGGTCAAGTTACAAACACACTTGCAGAATCATAACAGAATGAAGTTGCATCGACGCCATGCTGTTTTACCCAATTGATACATTACTATAGGTTCAAACGTGCCTAGAAAATACATGTACCAGCATAGCAAAATGGCTGGACACGCCTGCCTCTGTTTGATCGCCATTCGAAATAAAAGCCATTTTTGCTTACTTGTGATTGGGTTTGCATGGGTTTTGATTACTCAAACATCATTGCATGGTCTATTTTGGATATTGTAGCATGTGCTCGGATCGCACTGACATGGCTCGTGAATTCGCCAGATGGATGTTGTTGTTTTTTCACTCCTGGGTAAACCTAGAGTAGAGCGCAGTGTTGAACACCAGCGTTAATCAATGTCACAACGCCAGTCCATAAATGTGCTTAGAGACATCGCGCACAAGGCGTCGTTTGTTCCATTCGCTGAAAAAGCGACTGATGCACTGACACGGGCAATGCTGAAGGCCGTGGCACACAGCGAGACAACACGACGCAGCTGCTGCCTGCCTCCATGACACAGTTACAGTTTCAACGGCGAGCGCAGACAGTAAAACTTGTCTCGATGATGCAGTTCAGTTGACTCCCCTCATCACCACCTGTGGATGCTCCTGTCATTCGGCGGTTACAGCGAAATCCTCGCCAATGTCCCCCATTTCTCCATCGGGCTGACTGGCAAAATTGTATGGAAAATACACCACAAACTTAGAGCATGCTACTTAGCGTGGAACGCTTGGCGCGTTGTATGCAGGAGACAGATGTTTCATTGGTACAACTCCTCGCACTCGAGAAAACTTGCATCTCGGACTCGATGACTACCTTGACAGAGACATCGTCCTTCCGTGCGCTTACTGCCTGGGATAAAAGTATGATGTCACCGACGACGTTTGCCTTACATCAGCAAACTTCAATGCGAATGAGCCCTAGCCAGACGTTGTCCGAAAAAAGGAAGATGTCTTCCTCGACACTAAACTGGCTGGGACCGGCTCCCGCCTACAGTGTGTCTGCTGCTTGGAGATGGCTGGTGCGACTAATTTCAGACAGCCACAATTAGTCAGTCACATCGTTTTGTGCTCGTATGGAGTTGTGACCAAAATGTGTTCAGTATTAAAAGTTGCTGTGACACTCTTATGAAACAGTTGGCACTGCTCATCGATGTGTCACTGATGTGCTCGCGCAACCCTCACTCAGAGCACATGCATGTACCGTCGTGCTGATGTGTTTTGTTTCCAGTCGTGAACAGTTTGAGGAGGGAGAGAGAGAGAGAGAGAGAGAGAGAGAGAGAGAGAGAGAGAGAGAAAAAGAGAGGCAGACAGACAGACACACACACACACACACACACACACACACACACACACACACACACACACAAATATACATATGGACGGATACACTTACATTAACACACACTCACACATACATGCGAATGTGCGCGCGCGCGCACAGGCACACACACGCACGCGCACGCACACACACACACACACACACACACACACACACACACACACACACACAAACGGACGGACACGTACGGAGACATACACACACATACACACACGCACACACACATATGAACGCACGCTTGCACATGGCAGGTAGACTGACAGACACATGGACAGACAGACACACATACAGACAGAGTAACAGAGAAGCAAGAAACCGAAGAAATATACTATATATTTGCAGAAGCAAATTGATACAACGACACAGGAATTGTAAGCTTATTGAGATTACGATATGACGCTTTCTTCAGAACCTTGGCGGACGACAAATGATACATTCCTTACAGTTATCAGTTGGTGATATGAGGCAGCGTTAAAATATTTTAATGGGAATATATGCATCCCTTATTTTTGACTCACATGCGAAGCAAAAGTGAGTCTATGTACTGAGCCGTGTCGTCCGTCCGTCCGGGCGTCCGGGCGTCCGTCCGG
>JAWQFJ010035573.1:60000-72500 GCA_034096865.1 Theodoxus fluviatilis
GCGTGTTCTAACTTCGGTGTTTTTGTGCCCCCACATGACGCAACAGAGGTGACTGATGTGATAGAATTTTTAAATAATTGTATTAAAATTAAGTGGTACTCATTCCTGTGTGAAACGCTGAAGAACTGCAGACCATCTTAATTTCAGACGCTATACATATCAAAACACTTTATTGCAGGAAATTGATTACATTCATCAAGAGCAATATCAAAGGAATGCAAGCGTTACCACCTTCCACTTCGATGGCCTCATGGATAACTGAGCATGTTGGAGCTTTATGACGTTATTCTATTATACAACATTCGCCATGTATGATTGCATTTGGCCCTCTCTATATGTAACTATATCTCTTAAATTCTCTTCCACTCTCTCTGTATTTCTCTGTTTCTCTGTACTTCTTTCTGTACCACTCATAGTCTCTCCGTCATTGTCTGTCCGTCCCTCCATCCACCCATATGTCTGTCCATCTGTCTGTCCGGCTCTGTCCGTCAGCTTGTCTCTGCCACCCTGTGGGATTCTCTCTCTCTCTCTCTCTCTCTCTCTCTCTCTCTCTCTCTCTCTCTCTCTCTCTCTCTCTCTCTCTCTCTCTCTCTCTCTCTCCCCTATCTCCCCCCAATTCCCCCTCTCTCTCTCTTCTGTATATGCATTTACTACATGGCATAGGTAGATTAGCACGCAGCTTGTATACCTGGTCGAAAACCTCTTTTAATAATATTATATCAAGCTGAGGGTCATCATGGGTGTGAGCTGGTCAGGTGAAAGTCAAGGACTTACAGTTCGCGTCATTATGTGACCTCGTCTAGCCCAGACTCTTCTTGATCCAATCATCACCGAGATGCTGAGGTATTTTGCAAGGCCTTTGCTCACTCTCTTGGGTAAGCCTAGTAGTGTCAGGCCTGGGACTACGTGTCGGTGCACGGTTCCAAGAGAACCTATCACCAGGACAACGATCTTGGTGGAAAAACCCGCTTCACAAAGCCTGAAGTGTAGTGGCATGTATTTGTTGAACTTATGTCTATAACATGCGTCCAGAAATACATCAAAAGGATTGGACACTTCAACAATGAAAGCGGCTGATTGACTATGGTCTAATACGCATAGGTCTGGTTTGCAAGTGTCTATGGCTTCTCCGTGCAAGGCCACTGGCTGATTGTGGAACACTTCACAATATTCCGTCAGCACCGACTTGGTGAGTTCCTGCAGTACGAGCTCCACACAACGATCGTGTCGCTCTGTGTACAGACCCCGCAGTCTCCTACATCCATTCAGTGCGTGAGAATTTGTGTCTGTACTAAATCCACACAATGAACACTCGCGCGGGTATGTTTCTGGATAGTACCTGTTGTTGACAGCACTAGTTTCCAGCAGTTGGAGCCGACCCTTCACCACAAATCGAGTCAGTTGATCGGTGATAGCGCTATTTGTCAGGTGTCCGTTGGAGCAAGTCATGTCGGCGACGGGCACGGCGTCGCGGAGTAGTCTCCCTTGTTGCTCCAGGCCGCGCCAGTGCTGTAATGATTTTTCTATGTCGTTCTTCTTCATTGCTGAGAACAGGCACTTGGAGTTGGTGAAGCGAAGAGTGATCTCGTCGTCGTCTGACAATGGCATCACCACCCCAAAGAGATCGCTATCGCGGTCGAACTCTAGGTTCATTTTCAGCCGAACACACAGCTCATTCAGCTCCACGAAAACTGAGCGTGGCCAGTTCACTTTGCAGCTCTTTGCAATCCTGCCGGAATCGTTGGTCTCATATCCACCGAAGCTGGTTTCTTCCTCCCTTGCCATGGGAACCTTTCTCTTACTCATGTGGAGAGAGAAACTGCTTCTTGCGACTGCTCTCACTTGTGGGTCGTCGTTGTTGAGGCATGAAAGTAAGAATGATACCCGTTTGGCATGGTACATTGTGCTTGGTCTTATCATTCCTAGTCCTCCTTCTCTTCTTGGCGTGAAGAACATAGCTCTGGTTGACGAGTCATTCAGCTTCATGGTGACTCTGCCGAAGTCGACTATCATGTCTTCTAGCTCTTTCAATACTTTTTCGCTGAAATGAAGGTTCTCAAAGTAAAAGTTCAGCTTTGATGATGCCATGATGTTCACTGCTTCTATTTTCTTGTTTATGGGTAGTGGGGACCGGTCTATTTTCTCCATCGTCTGTCGGAAGCCCTCCTTGATCTCGTCAATTTGTCGTATGGCCGCCGTGTTGTCAAGGTCTATGTGGAATCCCAGATACCGGTAGCATACATACATACATACATACATACATACATACATACATACATACATACATACATACATACATACATACATACATACATACATACATACATACATACATACATACATACATACATACATACATACATACATACATACATACATACATACATACATACATACATACATACATACATACATACATACATACATACATACATACATACATACATACATACATACATACATACATACATACATACATACATACATACATACATACATACATACATACATACATACATACATACATACATACATACATACATACATACATACATACATACATACATACATACATACATACATACATACATACATACATACATACATACATACATACATACATACATACATATCAACAAGACTTTATTCACGAAGAAGTACAATGTTGTACATAGTGAATAGATACATGATTCATGCGAAATGCAGCACCATAGGATAGGGTAGGGTCTGACTACTTGCAATACTCACAATGGTGGTGGCTTCTTTGAGAGTGTAAACGGGAAGACAGAGACAAAAGAGCTTTCTCAATAGAATTGCATGCCAAGAGTGCTTTTGGGACATAACTGCTGATGGCTTGCTCTAGAAGCATCGTTTAATTTAGCATGATTGTCTCCCTTTGATCACCTGCTATTCAACTGACTGTAGAGAGGATGATATTTTACAGAAGCAGAATACAAAGTGCTGGTTGCATATTTTTTTTTAAATACACAACAATCATATCCGTGTATACTTGAACATGAAATCACGGCTGTATCAACATAGACCAAAGAGTTTCCCATAGGTTATTTAGTTGAGCACACACAAGCCAGATATTATCTGTATATGGATACGTCAAAATGGAACAAACTGCTCCCTCAAGTTCTACAGAAAAATGTAGTTGAATATTTTAGCACATAACAGGCAGGTGTGACAAGTACACATACAGGCGCAGGTTTGCACTCGTCCGATGGGAGAAGCCTCTCAGTGTTTTTTTTCTGGGCTTGAAGCATGGGCCTCAGTATAAGGGAGGTGGGGAAAGGGTACTGCGGGAGAAGACTTTTGAGGAGGAGAGGGGGATTATATGGGGTGGGGGGTGGGGGATGGGGCAAGGTGTATTTGGTGATACTTTCTTCTTCCTTCAATTCTACTCAGGGCAGGACCTGTCTACATCTTTGCTTCCACACTATGTGGGAACCAATCATCGCACTTATTGAAGCATATCGGGCGATGCTCTTGGCTCTGCGGATTGAGATTCCCATCATTCGCAGTCCGCTAACAAAGCGGTTGTGCACAGAACCGAGTGATCCTATAACCAGGGCTATTGTCTTGCACTGAAATCCTAGTTCCTGGATGCACTGGTTGAGGGGCAGGTACTTCTCGAATTTGTGCATACATACATACATACATACATACATACATACATACATACATACATACATACATACATACATACATACATACATACATACATACATACATACATACATACATACATACATACATACACACACACACACACACACACACACACACACACACACACACACACACACACACACACACACACACACACACATACATACATACATACATACATACATACATACATACATACATACATACATACATACATACATACATACATACATACATACATACATACATACATACATACATACATACATACATACATACATACATACATACATATCAAATCACTTTATTGCAGAAAATGTACAAAGATCATACATGGCTGCTAAAATCACATCTATGTGAAGGAACACTAGTCTAACTGAAGCACACATACATGCATACATACATACATACATACATACATACATACATACATACATACATACATACATACACACACACACACACACACATACATACATACATACATACATACATACATACATACATACATACATACATACATACATACATACATACATACATACATACATACATACATACATACATACATACATACATACATACATACATACATACATACATACATACATACATACATACATACATACATACATACATACATACATACATACATACATACATACATACATACATACATACATACATACATACATACATACATACATACATACATACATACATACATACATACATACATACATACATACATACATACATACATACATACATACATACATACATACATACATACATACATACATACATACATACATACACACAGTGGTAGTGGCGACTGTGCCCAAAACACATATAAAGATCTAGTGGATACCCACATCTCACTTGATTATGTAACTATTTTTACATCGTGTCCTGTCGTATATGTTTGAAAACTCCATGTGTCGCACGACAAACTTGTTTGCAAAAGCTTGCTTTAAAAAAATATTCGTATTCTAAATCATTGTCTTCCTTAGCCTCGTTTTCTCTAGTCGTATCTCATCTTATCTTCTCTTGCCCTAAATCGTCTTGTCTTTTCTTATTGCTTTTTTAGCATGTCGCTTATCCTTGATATTACCACATCATAACTACCCTTGAGGTACAATCACCCCTTGCTGGTGTGCTAAGCTGCTTGGGGGGCCCCATGGCTGACTTGCTGGTGTGCTAAGCTGCTTGGGGGGCCCCATGGCTGACTTGCTGGTGTGCTAAGCTGCTTGGGGGGCCCCATGGCTGACTTGCTGGTGTGCTAAGCTGCTTGGGGGGCCCATGGCTGACTTGCTGGTGTGCTAAGCTGCTTGGGGGGCCCCATGGCTGACTTGCTGGTGTGCTAAGCTGCTTGGGGGGCCCCATGGCTGACTTGCTGGAGCAGGTGCTGAAAGCGTAATTGCCTCAAGGTCCATCCGAGGAGTGCAGCATCTAGCGACAAACGCCATTCGGCCAACTGTGACACGATGCATCCGATCACTTCCGTGCACACGACATGCACATTGCCGGTCTGGTGTTCATGCCAAGTGTCTCCACCAAGCTCCCGATGTGGCAAGGCAACTTCGAACATTCTGCCACTCAGACGTGCTCTTCTTATCAAAATAGTACATATGTGATCGCTTTCGCTGAGTCACTTTGGTAAAATTTGTTGTGAGAGATGGTGGTACACAGAACTCGACACTCTCTTTCCGATTTCATGTCGGTACAGTTTAGCCTTCAAAGGCCCATATATTATTTTATATGGTGATTCTTCTCAAGCAGGTGCATGCTGTTATGGACTTTGATTTGCCATCAATCAGGATATATTATATATGGTCAATCCAACTCGAACTAAATTAGAGACTAACCCTACATCACCAACTTTTTGAAATGATTAGGAGAATATATGGTTTGGTCTAGAAAAACTTAGTATACGTTGTTTTCTTAGTAAGTCGGAAACGCATTTCATCCGTTAGACATATTGCTACGGAAAAGCCTGGGGTATCTCTTTTCTTGAAATCTGCGATGTTCACAGAGTCGAGAAATCATTGGTAACGAGACAACCTGAAGGAGGCCGAACAAACAGGAGGTGGAGAGGAAGGTAAAGGGAGAATGAAGAGTTTGTGGCAAACGGGAAGGAGAGAAGAGGAAGAGGGGATGAAAGGCGAACAAGATGTTTACGAGAGGCCCTAAGCCATGGTAGGGTGACAGGCCGTGACAGGAAGACGGGTGGCGCTAGAGGGGCTGACGGCCTGATAAGGAGGTGCAGGTGCAAGCACTGACACGGTCAAGGCCGTGGAGGAAACGCTTAGACTCATAAAGCAGATTGTTAGATCCTCTGTGGTGAACACAACAAAGCAGACACAAGACCGCTTTTGCGTGAATAATTTTAAATCTGAGGCGTTTGTGGAAGTTCGGCGTGCTAAGATGTACAATAACCTTCTAAACCCTGATGTTTTCGTGTAATGTTCCTAAGAAGCCTCTATCTCCATTTGCTTACATCACAGCTTCTCTGAGTTTTCCTACAGAATTGCTTGTAGCCTTGATAACTGCATCGATGTAGATCTTATTTGACACACGAATCTAAAAAAAGTTTTTGCATTCCCACTCGACATTTTCAGACCATGGCGGTAACAGTAAATGTTGAGCGTTCTCAAGATCTAAGCGAATACACCTGGGAATGTTAGACATGATATAATATCACGCATCTATAATTTGTCTGCTGACAGGCAGCAATCCTTGAGGAAAGTTGTTGATTTAAATAGTTTCATAATTCAAACACTGACGTCTTGCCAACGATTATAGCTGGTTCTGTTCTGTTACATCGTTGTGTACCATGTCTCCGCCACTTTACGCTCATAAAAGCTTCTCAATAATCAGATACTTTTTCCTGGCCATATTTCGTCGTAGGGTCATCATTAATCGACGCTTACACAGTTGAGGGTCACTTTGAATAGAAATTTGCCTTGTGATGAAATCACACCATACTGATTTCTGAGGTTCAGTGCCATTCCGTTGGTGAATCAGACAGGCAGAACCGGATAAGAGACTTATTCCGTAGGGAAATTCTCATCGCTCAGATGTGGTAGTCTCTCGACGTTTTGCCTGACAAATTTTGTCGTGAAAAGCTTCTGTGCTTGTCAATTGACCACTTAGTTCGTTCATCCGTATAACTGTCCAAAACTGAAGATTAGCTGCTGGAATGACATTCAACATCGAGAGTGGGGGAAATGTAGCTACTAAACTACTTCTTATTTCTCGTTTTTTATGCATGAAATGTCGACTTTCAGTAATGTCCTGATTCGGCTTTACGATCGATGAAGTATAAACGTGCATCGGCATCTCTCGTGGCTAAAAATTGCTTTGCAGATTACCTCTTTAAATCGATTCTAACCAAGCGTATAAATGCCCATGAAAAGTTGCCTCAGTCATCACTGAACGATTTTGCAATGACGACGTTGGAGGCAAATGTATATAAACCACCGTCAAACCACTATTTCAGCGTTGCTAAGGTCTACGTGCCCTTGCTAAGTTTGGAGCCGGAACGCTTAATAACGTAGCCGCTGTGTGCACCATCCCACGCCCACGCAACTTCGCCCATTTTCCACATCTCTCATCAGTCCACACCAGGGGCATTAAACCGATCGCCTCCTCCCACCATATAGTCCAGTCCCCAGCCTCATCATACTGACCAACTCCTGCTTTCCCTGCTCTTTACAGCTCATCTCCCAGTTCCTCTCAAACCCCACCCATTCCCCTTTCACACTACAAGCTATTGGCCAATGTCAGTCGTCATCTCGGTTTCCACTCCCATGCCACACCACCCCCTCACTTCCCCGTTTTCAACACAGTTGCCACTTCTTGCCTCCACTTCACTTTCAAAGCACGTCCCCCGTACTTTCTTTTTTTCCCACCTCACCCCTAATCCTCCTCATGTCTGCCAATCCTCCAGCCTTTCCAGCCACCACCATTTCTGCGAGTCACAGATTGTCCATCACCCCATGACCACTTTTTCTGCCATATTCCCTACCACCTCACGATCGCCTCGTCCACCCCAGCCCCCCAACGCAATTAGCCAAGGCGTCTTTGGTACACTACCCCTTGCACTGTCATCCCAACGGCCTCCCGCCCCCGCTGTTCCCGGGTGAGGTCTTTGTAATGGAGACCAGGTATGCCCGCGGGCGCCAGCCGGAAAAGCACACTCTAGCGCTGTTCATCAGCTATTATCGCGCTTCCCCCGGGAGGAATTTGTCGGGAAGATCGACAAGGACAATCGAGCGGGTGACTTCCTTTGGTGAGCCAGTGATGTCAAGCGCCAGGGTCTCTCCTGTTTAGAATGGGTCATGTGGCTTAGCAACGCCACGTCACCGGTCTGGTGATGAATGGGATTGTGTATGAACCGAGGTTTCGTCTCTTCGGGGATAATCATTGCACTCGAAGGCAGCCATGATGGATTTGGGTCTTGTCGATTTGGCGCCATTAGGTCGCAACCGGACCCCAGGTGCTCAGTGCATTTTGATTTCACCTGCCTTCCTGTTCCATCATTCTTTCACTCTTTTTTATCTCTTTTTCTTGTCCTCGTTGCCCTCCTCCTCGAACATTTTTCCTTTTCCTAGTTTCCCATGTCTTGGAGTTCCATCTTTCCTCCCGTCATTCATCTCCTTTCTTGCATAGTCTTCTTTTGCCGGGTTCTCTTTCCTCTTCGTAGTCGATTGGCCCGTCTTGGCAAGACTCTTTCCTCTTCCATAGCCTTCCCCTCCCTTCTTTCTGTCTCTCTTCTTCCATTTCTTTTCTTCTTGATTTTCCGTCTTGTTTCATATTCCACCCCTTTTAGTTATTTTTCTTATTTCCTCATGAAAACCTTTCCCTGGCTCTGAAAAATGTTATCCTTCTTTCATCTTTCTCGTCTTCTTTTCTCTCTCCACATCGCTTTATTCCTTTTTCTATATTTCAGTTTTCTCGTTTGTTTTTCAAGCCACTACCTTGTTAGTTTCCTTCAAAGTTACACCTTCACTTTCCTGTCGTTTTTTCTGTGTTCCCTTGCTCCTTTATTCATTTCTTTGTTCTTTTATTTCTGCACCTCTGTACAGGAGCCTTGAGTACTCGACGCAGTTCAAATGATGGCTGATGTAATAACCGACAAAAGAAATAGTCGGAAACGGAGCTGGGTGGGCTGAGATCGAACAAAGATGAGAAGTCTTTGAATGTGAACAGAGTGCGCCTCTTTTTCTACTTTCAGAGGACTTAGCTTGTTGGAATATTTGTCGCTCTTCATTTTTTATTACTCTGAGAACACATCTTAGCTTTAATTCCTTTCTAAACTATGGCTTTTAGACAACTTTCCCAAGCATTCGTGAATTCAAGTCTCTTCTCAAAACTGCTCTCATGCAGTGGTATCTGTGACGTGCAAGCTTTTATTAAGTGTTTTAACACAACACAAAAGAGCATTTCAATATTTAAGTTACGTCTAAGAATATCCCAGAAACACACAAGCAAAGGGAGAGGTTTCGAGCTTTCAGAGAACGTTTTGATGCTAAAAGCGACTAAAACTGCATCGGACCAGTTCTAAGCTCTACATAAAAAGAACAAAGATGTAATCCATGCGCGATTCTGGAACATTCGGAATGATGGTTAACATCGGGTACTAGTGTTTTGCCACTGACCTTCCGAAGTCCGTCACCAAAAATATCTACATGGTCGAGTTGCAAGCATCACTGTTCTTAGTCTCTACTGCCCAAATTACTAAGAGCATCTGTCTGTTTTTGTGTGTGACGGTTTTAAATATCTCCCTCGTCGTTTCATCTGTCATGGAAGTCGTAGAGGAAAGTTCCTCGTACAGAGCCGAAAACGTAGAAAATGCTAACTGCCTCACTCCGGGACGGAATTCCCGACTTGCCGATGAGCTCCGCCACTAATTCTGTCTACATTCCCAATGCAGAAACGCCACTGCTCTTAGAAGTAACTATTTCTGGTCTTTCGTGTCCACATTAATTTTTTGTACCCCAACTAGCGTGTGGCAAGTCTTCTTGGATGTGGCAAGTCTTCTGTGGCGTTCATAGGTCTTTCCCTCGTCACTCAGACTAATCCGAGAATGTGAAAGGCAGTTCCCATTACAAAACCGAAACTTTGCAGAGGATAGATAGGCTGTATCATCTATGGCGAGGACTGAGCTCTCTGGCAAGGAACAGTAACCTCGGATAGAATGTGACGACAGCCGTGTAAAAAAGCGCTCAGATGACCTCAGTTTTCCAAGTCTAGGCTATCCTCAGTTTTCAGTGAGTCTACTGCATGGTGATATCTGGTGTCTCAGCCGTGAGGATGGCGTGGAGGAGAGGATGGAAAGATGAAGAAGATCAACAACGAGGTGAGCTAAAATGGGACAGAAGAAGTGAGAGGCAGCACGGGGAGAAGCTGGGGGCTTACATCATTAGTTCTGTCTGATCTACTGCGGTCCGGACCTAGAGGCACAAAGAAGTGCAATGTGGCTCGTGGAGAGACAGATATGGTTAGAACTGATCTTTGGCTGACGAAGAACCCCCAAATTGCGCTGTTTGCCGTGGGTTCCTGCCGCCAGCTCCGGGAAACCTTTCGGACGAAATCGGGCGTAATTGGCGTGTTCGCCATTCAAATGTAGGCGTTTTTCCTAGAGAAAATAGTTTTACATGATATAAATTAATGGAAAACGAATCATGAATACTTTGCTTTGTTGGCCTGTTCTCACTTCTTTATGTCATCGTGTCTTTTGCACCTCTTTAATAAGATAGGACAAAACAGATGACTCATATCTAGAGTACTTAGTTATTGTTTGCTGATGGTCATGGAGATGATAACGAGTTTCTTTTGCTGGTGATTAGAAGACAATTCTTGACACTGAAGTGAATTTGAAGTGCTGCCGATGAATGGAGATAATGTGTACAGTGAGGACTGGTTGTTAATGCTTGTTACCATAAACATGCGAATTGGTTGTTGGTAATGACGGCAGTGATGGCTCGATCGTGTGTATAGGTGTCAACTATTGCCACTATTCAAGAGAAAAAAGAACGGCGGAGGCACGGCACCTCCGTTGAGGAAGTTTTCCAGTGCGGCATATGTGAAAAATGTTGTCTCCAGAAAAAATTTAAAATCAAATTTGAAAAGCAAAACAAGAAAACACGACAGGAGCAGATGAGAAAGTATTTCCGTACAGTACGAGATCCTTGCGAACCATTGCAGAGAAAGATGCTATCGCTACGAGTTCATCCTATGGAATGAATTGGGTAGAAGTGAGATGTTGAATAGTGTTCGCCAGGTCGACCGTCAAGTTTGTTCAAAGAATGCCGAGCTCCCCTCGAAGCTCCGAAACATCGGTGGCATCACCACAGGCCGTGATAGGGTTGGAGGTGTGGGTAGGGGTGATGATAGTTAAAAATAGGTTTGGGGGGCTAAGTAGATGCTGGAAGGTCACTAATGAGGACAGTCATTGTCTTGAGAAAAGCATGTCCCTGCCCATGCAGTGTGGTTACATGGTGCTAAACCAGTCAATTGAAGACGTTGCTCCAACGTCTGTTGCTGGGAGCCGGATTGGAATTCTTCAATAGCGGTGGTCCTCTTGTCGCTGAGACAGTGACTGTAAGAAAGAACGTGAATGGCTCCGGGAAGGTCAGTTCTGGCACTGCGGATGTCACTCTTGCACTTGCGGACCAAACGTGAACGATCTGTCGTGTCTGCCCTGTATAGAGAGCATCACACCGTTGGCAGAAAACTACGTGGACCACTATGCTGGATGAGCGTGTATAGGCCTCCCGTGGACTTAGCGTCTTCAGGACCTGCGAATCTCATCTGTGTACAAAGTTTTTTCTCTGTTTTACAGTCCGATCGGATCACGGCTTGACGCCTCCAGCTGAAAGTTGCTTTGGACCCGGGTTACTCTTATGTTGTTGTTTTTGCATCAGCTGGTAAAAGGTTAGAGGTGGGTTTGGGATGTCTGCGTTTCATATAATTGCGTTGTATTCTTTCAGTCTCGAAGTGTACGGAATCTGGAGAGAAATACGTTGTGAACTGGGAGGTGGTAAGAGTGATAGGTTGGAACGAGCGCCAACCAATGCAACAGGTGGTGGCCTCGTTGATTTTTACCCTCCACTTCCAAATTTGCTCTTGCTTTTGCTTTGTCTTGATGGAATTGCGGGTGGCCTTTGCATTTGAAAATTATTTCTCACGGAGTGTCTCTTTTCTTTAAAGTCTTCAGGATCTGTACAGAGGCGTCGTAGGCAGAGAAACTGTGAGAATGTATGACAATATTTATCCGTCCAATGGCAGGAGGTGTAGTGTAGACAACAATAAGAGTGTGTAGATTTGAATAAGGCAGACATGCACAGAGTGTCGCCAGTAATGGAGATCTTATTGTCCATATTTAGAAAGACGCTCTGCAAGAGCTGGTAGCTGAATCGGATGGCAGAGGTAGCTAATCTTCGACCCTTACACAGCCCCCTTACCGGAACTCCACAGGCAGTACATTAGTGAGTTCGTTTGATGATGATTCAATCGGACCTTATAAACTTCATCTTCTCCCATTCCATTTTTACTCCCGTCATCGCATTCAAGCACAAGATCTCGGTGACCTCTCTCCCATTTCTTGACAAGAAGACCTGAATCACTGGTGCTACTCGATATGTGTATCTTCTTCAAAGTTAACATTTTTAGTTTTATCTGCAGTACACCTTTTCCCACTCCAGTGCGTGCAATGATACATGCCATTTTCATAACTCCTCCGCCTCCAGAAGCTCTACACAGATCCTGATGACTTCGATAAATAAACCACACACATGTAGGAGTTCTTCAGTCTCTTT
>JAWQFJ010035573.1:77500-90000 GCA_034096865.1 Theodoxus fluviatilis
GATTTTCAACTTGTCTCAGGTTTGCCCTTCGATTACCCAGTTTGGACAAAGAGTAAAAGTATCCCTTTCTTAAAGGGTTAAACACAATAGACTACACTGATTCACTCAATCTAACTTAACGTTTGAACTGTTTCTGTGACATACTTTCAAAGCCGGAAACAACAACAGTAACAACTCTATCGCACACAGAGAGCTTTACCTTGCGCTGTAAAGGTAATGTGATGTTTTATAAAACAACTTATGACCCACGTCTGGGTCACAAACGGCTCCACACATTACCCCCTGGTCACTGGGCCACTTGATCAATCATTCATTGGCACCTAACGGCAAACACAGTTACAGAGAGATTCGACGCACACAGTCAGGTACCAGCACCGAATCCTCTCCCTGGGGAACATTCTAACCCGATGCTGGCTCACAGCAGCACACAAGGCTCAATCGTACTACAGTTCTCCATCGCTGTCCCTCACAGGTGCCCGGTTTTACTCCAGGGTGTGGAGAAGCAATGGGAGTTAAGCACCGTGCTCAAAGATGCAATCCTGAGATCCACGCAGCTGCAAACGCCGCACCGCTAGCCGCAAGTGACCGCAGGTCTAGCGCGCTGACCAGTTGGTCACAGAGCCCCCGCTTCATCGAGAGCTAGGGTCGTGACGTGGCCATTTTGCTTTTGACTTATACACGTAAACATAATTTCCCAGAGTGGTGAGACCTCGAAATCGGCTTCAGTGTCATTTCCGGTTGAATTAATCGGCTAATGACAAGCTCACCGAGTGTACGCATAAATATTGCGATTGGTCTATAATTATAACTGTAGCTAATACGTAGATTTACGTGTTTACTCTCTTTAGATCTTTCCTGTCTATATCACCCTAAGCAAGACTTACAAACATGCAATGCAAGCTTTTTGCTGATAAACTCATGTCTGTCTTTGCCCTTTTGTCAGCCTCTGTGTCTCTCTGATTGTACGTCGGTCCGTCCGTCCATCCGTCTGTCTGTGTCAGTGTAGACAGAATCTGTCAAGGGTCTCAGAAGCTCAGTGGTTGGAGTACTTGAACATTCAACAGCAGGTCACGGGCGTCGCTCCCGTTCAAAGTTTCTCGTATTCCGACATTTTACTCGTTGCAGATGCCGCTGTCCTGGGGAGACCGTATGCCGCTTGACTGAAATCATCAACCCCGACACCAGCTTCATCACAGTCCCCAAGAAATGCCAGCCCAAACTCGCCTTCGACTGAGCCTCGCAACGCCCTCTGGTCGCAAAGGGAGACAACTCGCCCGGCCCTCCGACCCTGCCCTACCGTTTCCCTCTCTGACTAGTCTCTACCGTGGCTTCGTGGATGCTAGCCCCGTACCCTCGACCTCTCGTCCGCGTTTGTGGAACTGAAGTAAAATCCGAGTGTGAGGAACATACCGAACCACCGTGTCTTCGAGTATTTGTGATCGGCGGTTGTCTCCTTTGGTTGGCAGGGATGCCACTTCAGCCGAAATTCTTCTGCGTTTTCACCTGTGACTGTGTGGTCGACTTGTCATACGCCACTGCACGTGTCGCATGAACATACACCGCACTATCACAGCCATGCATTTAGACACACACTCGCACACATGCATACTCGCGTACACATACCCGTAGATACATATGCTGATACGTACAGACACACACACACACACACACACACACATATATATATATATATATATATATATATATATATATATATATATATATATATATATATATATATATATACACGCACGCACACATTCATAGAGAGACACACATTCACGTACACAAACAAACACATAAGCACGCGCGCAGACACATACACGCACACACACGCACACACATTCAGAGAGCATGGCGATTTTTTCTTTTTGACGAAGATGTCAGTGACGTGGAAGAATACTCCAAAGCCCAAACTCTGGTATGCTGAGCCTGCAGCAGCGGGGCAGGCACTGGTTGTGTCTACGTCAGAGGAATCCGCAGTGATAAATGTTTGCATAAGTCTGTAGTTGTCAAGGCCAAGTTAACAGTGACCTTCGAAACGCTTGCCGTCACATTTGATCACTAATTTAGTGAAAAACGGTTTATAGGTGTATGTAAACGTAATTTATCTACACACGCGTTCAGAGTCACACGCACACACATGCGCACATACACGCACACATACACGTACACACTTACACACACACACACACACACACACACACACACACACACACACACACACACACACGCACGCACACAATAACACGGACATTCATCAACTCTCCTGAGCTTGTGGTTGTGGGTTTGGTAGTGTGTTTGTTTTCAACGTGTTTTGTCGATGGTTGTGGCCTCATGTATATTTTGAGCTTGTGAAGATTATCTTCGACGACACCGCTTTGAGTACCTGACCATTCATTGTATTTTATTGTGAGAAATGTCTGTAGTGTTATCCTTTCTGCACCGATTTCCTAACTGAAAACAGCCAGAATTGTTTCTTGAGGGAGCCTGTTGTTTTGTTTTTTGTAAGTGTTTTTGTTTATCTTTCATGACACTGATGGTCTATACATACTTTCTTACCAAACACACACATCCGTGCGCGCGCGCACACACACACACACACACTCACACACACACGTACGCACACACACACACACACACACACACACAAACTCTCTTTCTCTCTCTCTCTCTCTCTCTCTCTCTCTCTCTCTCTCTCTCTCAGCAATTTCTAAAGGAGCTGCGGGAACGTCTGATAACCGAATATGTACAAGTTTGGTACAGCTCCCTTGCAAGCAGTGAAAGGTATGCCTTCTATAGACAATTCAAATGTGTTTTCAGCCGGGAACAGTATTTGTGCACGATTGATCGGCGAATCCTCAAAGATTTATTTGTCTGTTTTCGTGCCGGTTTTAGCGATTTAATCATCCACAGACACCGCTTCACAAATGATCATCAACGGTCTTTCCTTTGTCCATCATGCAATGAGAAAGATAAATATGAGATTCATTTCCTGTTGAGATGCCCGACCTACGAAGATATAAGGTGAAATTATGTTTTTAATTTGTTTGATCCAGCTAAACGTGTTGATATTGCAATGGTGCTGGCATCCGACAATGTCAATACATTAAGATCTGTGGCATTCATTTAGAGGAAGAAGTGATGCCGTCAGCACAATCAGAGTGATGTAAAAACAATTATGTAGTGATGGGCCAGAGGCCTAAACAAATAAATTATTTCGTTCGTTCTCCCTCTCTCTCTCTCTCTCTCTCTCTCTCTCTCTCTCTCTCTCTCTCTCTCTCTCTCTCTCTCACACACACACACACACACACACACACACACTCACTCACTCACTCTCTCTCTCTCTCTCTCTCTCTCTCTCTCTCTCTCTCTCTCACACACACACACACACACACACACACACACACACACACACACACGCACGCACACACACACACACACGCACGCACACAGGGGCATCTACACATGAACCCACTCACACGCTCGCGCTTGCACACACCTACTGAAACATTTATGCATACTTACACACATATATACGCTCACACACACACACACACAATCACAGATTCAGATCAGAACAGAACAATCCTTTCTTTTGTAGCAGCATTTCTCTAATCACAAATGCATGTATCGAAGCATGGGTTTTTGTGATGAATTATAGGAGAAGGTTTACTTACTGACTCAATAATGATGATTTCCTCAACAGAATAAGTGTACTACAAGCTACATTGCAGTAGAGAGAGCGCAACATGGAGGGAACTACACCAAGGAGGATAGAACATGAAGAGGTCCATTGTAAATGACAAATTGTATGCTTCTGTATTCATACTCTTGGCTTGATGGTCACGACAAGCGAGGAACAAATTTTAACATCTCAAGCCTTGTTGAACATCAAAGAAGTTTGTTTTACTGTAGCCCTTCTGCCGGTCGTCGCGACATTTCTGGGAAAGAATGATTTTCGAATGCTGAAATTTGGTTCCAATTTTGTTATCTCTCTTTGTTTACGTTGTTGATGTAGGAATGTTTCAATTCCTTTTTTGTCAGAGCGATATCAACTGTTAAATGTTTATTATTGTCCAGAAGCCGCTATGAGATGCGATAACTTTTGGCTTTAATTACTGCTAATTTAGAAAAAAATTAACGTCTCACTCTCTGGTTATCATTTGTTGTATTGCTATTGTGAATCCACATTTGTGGTCACTTCACCTGTACACATTTTTTCTTATATTTTATTCTATCGTCATAATCGTTGTGGTAGTCATTATCATTGTTACTGTTAATGAACGTAGTATAGAAAGTTAAAAAATTACCGGGTGCTATGAGAAGACTGCGATAAAGGTGTGTCGATGGAAGTCTGCTATGATGTTCTAATAGTGCTTTATGAGCTGTCTTGGATTTTCACTAAATGTTATGTCACAGCACTTCAAATGCGTTTGTTGTTGTAGAGGGTTTCAACGAGTGACCGACTCCCCCCCCCCTCTCTCTCTCTCTCTCTCTCTCTCTCTCTCTCTCTCTCTCTCTCTCTCTCTCTCTCATTCATCAGGTAGCGTTGAGGAAAACCCGAGACCAGACGTTGAAATGAAAGATTTAGAGCAGGCTTTGAAGGCTCTGAAAAGGGAATTGTTGGCAGAGGGAGAACAAAGCCAGAAGCGCGAGACGGACAGAATCCTGGGTGAACTCAGAAGTGTCAATGACAATGTGCATCGTTTGGAAGAGAAGCTCGACTAAACCATAAGAGAGCTTAGTGAAATGAAAGGCAAGCTTCTCGCACAGGAACAGTATGTAGAACATATAGGTGACAGGCTGGCGGAAGTCACTACAAAGCTTCAGAGGGCGGAAGAGCGGCTGGAAGAACAGGAAAAGAGGAACCGTAGAGAAAATGTTATCATCTATGGTGTGCCCGAGTCCGACGGAGAGACGCACGAGGACAGGGAACTAAAATTCGTAGAGACGGTGAACGAAGTCCTGCCGAGGAAACTAGAGCTGAGAGACGTTCGCCGAGCACACCGCATCGGGAAACCTGAACCAGACAAGACCCGCCCGCTGATTGCCTGCCTGCATAGAAGTACTGACAAGTTCGCCATCCTTGGTGCCAGGAGCAAGCTGAAAGAGAAAGGACAAGGCGTCTCCAGCGACAAAACAGGCATGCAGCGACGACAGCTCCAAGAAGCAAGGGCGGAAGGGCACCATGCCTACTTTAGAGGAGTCAGGCACACGTGACCGACTGGCAGCCCCGCGACCGCATCCATACGCGATTTGTATTTGGAATTGTGTATTTATTGTACTATAGCTGATGCTCGTATTGAGGGCATACAAATCAATAGGATCGTGTGGGATACTGATAAAGTAAAAAAATTTCGAGAAGCTTTAGTAGCTAACTTTGAAGTATCTGGTTTACGGGAGATGGTCGTATCTGAAGAAATGAATATCGATACAGTCGTAGAAATCTTAAGTGAATGTTTTGTACAGGCTGCCGATCCTATGAGAAAGAGTTTTCGGGTTGGAAAATATAGGACTGCAAAGCAGTCGAGCAGATTCTACGCGTTTTATATCGTCGCTATAAATTAACTCATTCTTAAGCGACGAGATCTGATTTTGTAGCGAAGAGGAATGAGTACAACAATATGATTAGAAAAAGAAAAGTCAGTACCATAACGACCTGATGAGATCTCTGATGTCTAGTATTTCTGATGCTGCAACATTCTGGAGACAGGTACGAAAAATAAACTCCAAATAATATGTCGCTTGCCCGATACAAATGAATGCTTGGTACGAGCACTTCAACAAAGTGTTCGAAGAATGTTTTTGTCCACCCTCCATACAGCTCGAAAGTAACATACTCAGTGTTGGGGTAACGGAGTTAAGTCCCTTAGACGATGACATTACTAAAGAAGAGGTTGTCTAGGCAATTGCAAAACTAAAAAGGGTCGGGCAGTGGGACCAGACGAAATAAACGGGGAAATGATTAGATGCATGCCTCAATCGATGATAACGGTCCTTACTAAATTACTGAATAAGATCTTTTCCATGGCCTATTTTCCTGAGAAGTGACAAGAATCGATAGTCCTGCCATTACACAAGAAGGGTGATATTCATATTCCGGATAACTATAGAGGTATATCGCTTACGAGTATCCTCAGCAAAGTATTAACATCTATACTTACCAGCAGGCTGCAGGACTGGGCGGAAAGTAATAATGTTGTCGAGAAACAGGCTGGTTTTCGTCGGGGCTACAGCACTGTAGACAATATTTTTGTGCTTCAGGCCTTGGTAAAACGCAATTTGTCGAGGAGAAGGAAGGTTCATGCAGCCTTTGTTGACTTTAAGAAGGCGTTCGATATGGTTAACAGAACCGTTCTCTGGGATATCCTTATTTCCTATGGAATTAAAGGAAGGATGTTGAGCATGCTTCAGGCAGTATACTCAAAAGTGATATGTAGAATAAGATGCCATGGATGCTACTCGGACCCCCTAGAATGTTTCTCGGGACTGAAACAAGGCTGCAAGATGAGTCCGATAATGTTTTCCCTCATTGTGAACTATGTGGCCAGGCTAGTGATTCAAAATGGTAAACATGGACTTCAAATCATGCCTAGCAATACTGTATTATATCTGCTGTTATTCGCCGATGACATCGTTCTCGTTTCTGATACTGCAATGGGTTTGCAAAACCAATTGAGTCAGCTACAGAAGGGAGCTGATATTGTTGGCCTGACAGTAAATCGAGAGAAAACTATAGTGGTTGTTTTCCGTAATGGGGGCTTTCTCGGGATAAAAGAAAAATGGCATTTGTGTGGCGAGCTGTTGGAAGTAACCCGATTGCAGATACCTTAGCTCCATGTTTACTACAAGATTATCGTTGAATTTGCTCCAATTAGATCTTGTTCATAGAGCTAAGGCTAGTGCTGCTCAGTAGTGGGCTGCATATGAACCTACTACACGGTAGTAGGCAACTAAATCGAAGTTTGCCACTAAATTGCGAAGTAAGGTCTGCATGAAAGCTCACTACGCGTAGTTACCTCCTAAGTTGGCCACTAAACAACCCAAAATTTAGTGGTGGTCTGTGTCAGCACTACACGGCTAAGTAGCCAACTATTTGCAAATTTCAATGGCCGACATGTTGCCGGTTCGCACAGAAAACGCTCTATTTTGGGATACTAGCAACCCATCCAAAGAAAATGTAAGCCATGTACAGCATTAATTTATCAAAACTGTATGTTGAATGCATCACTAGTTCGTGAAAGCTTTCAAATGTTACAAATCCAATGCAGGTCGACGCATCAACGCTGAAGCATGAGTTACCCGTTGCCATCGGTCACTGCGTATTGCAGAGAAGCGTTGTAGCGGCCAAAATAGTATCCCGCCAAAACAGTGTCCGGAAGTCATCGCAGAGTTATCTGCTCGGCTCTCTCTTTATGCAATTTTCCGCTCCTGCACGTGTTCTTCGCATGGAATATATCCCGACAAACGACGCATTAGTTGCTTTACGAGTTTTTGTGTTTTTGGTGCATTTGTGTAGTTTAACACATAATGTAGCGTTCAAAAAAGTTTTTTTCCCGTGCAAAGCAGTCTCCCCTGCCGGAAATAATATGGGAGTCATCTCCCTGTAGTCTATTTTTAGTCTGGTTTTATAAAACGCGATCGTTGACTGACTTGGCACGCCCGGTGAGTTATACTAAGATCCGGCCGCGTTAATATATGTGCGTTTTGTGACAAACGTCTTGCTCGGCGGTACTGTACTCCATGCACCTTAACGGTTCGCGTGATTCTGGTGTAATCTTAAGCTAAACGACGTTCAGAACGTTTCCGACTTCGACCATTTCAGCAGCGCCAATAAACGTCGTTTAGCTTAAGATTACACCCGAATCACGCGGACCGTTAAGGTGCATGGAGTACAGTACCGCCGAGCAAGACGTTTGTCACAAAACGCACATATATTAACGCGGCCGGATCTTAGCATAACTCACCGGGCGTGCCAAGTCAGGCGGAGTGGCGGGTGCCGTCTCTTTTTAGAGTTGAATTTTCAGCACGTCCCTCGCAGATAACTCTGCGATGACTTCCGGACACTGTTTTGGCCGGGATACTACTTTGGCCGCTACAAGCGTCATCAGTCATCAGGATGACGGATGACGCCGTGACCGATGGCAACGAGTAACTCATGCTTCAGTGTGGATGCGTCGACCTGCATTGGATTTGTAAAATTTGAAAGTTTTCACGACCTAGTGATGCATTCAACATACAGTTTTGATAAATTAATGCTGTGCATGGCTTACATTTTCTTTGAATGGGTTGCTAGTATCCCGAAATAGAGAGTTTTCTGTGCGAACCGGCAACACGTCGGCCATTGAATTGTGCAAGGAGTTGGCTAGTTCACCTCTTGTCGTGACCTCTACTCATGCGCATTAGATGGGATATCCCAAGATAATAATCTGGGTCATTACTTCGTTGTGGTGACCAAGTAGCGTCTCATGCAGACCTTACTGTCGTAGTTGAGAACAACTCAAAGTTGTGAACAACGAAGTAGACAACTACGACGTAGTTACCAACTAAAATAGTAGGCTCATATGCAGCCCACTACAGATCACTAGGTGTATCAGACAGTTACGTTGTTTATCACCCGATGTCTTTTTTAAGATGTTTGATGCACAGTTATCCAGCATTCTTATGTATTCGGCGGAAGTATGGGGTCTGGATAACTGTTTAGTCATTGAGAATGCACATATCCAAACAATGAAAAGATACTTCAATCTACCGTCAAGGGCTCCAAATCTAATTGTCTATGGCGAATGTGGAAGACACCCTTTGTATATCAGTTGCATAATTCGTTCTTTCAAGTACTGGATACGGATATTACGTATGGAAACTTCACGTTACCCCCAGCTAGTTTATAAGATGATGTTAAATTCATGCAATCAACAAAATTGGGCAAATAAGATCAAGGAAGTGTTGTATAGATATGATTTTCAACAAGTATGGGATAATCAGATGGTGCATAACGACAGAGAATTTTTCAAAGATTTGAAAGGGCGCTTAGGTCAAGAGTACTGAGGCTATTGGTCACAAACTCTGTGGAATAGCGAAAGATGCTCATTCTACAGGAAGTTTAAAACGTGGACAAAAGAAAGCTATTTATTTGCTCTGGACAGAAAGTATTTGCGTGACGTCTACATCCAGTTTAGAACTGGCTTCAGCGACTTGCTCTGTCATAAGAATAGATATAAAGATAAAGCTGAAGATAATTTGTACATCTGTCCTGCTTGTAAGGAGACTTTTGAGTGTGAAATTCATTTCATATTTGCTTGTCCACTGTATGAAGACATTAGACAGAAGTATTTTTCATTTGATTTCCCTTCCGGAATAAGAAGCGCAGATGTTCTATCAACACAGGATTGTACACAAATAAGAGCATTGGGAGTTTATCTGTACCATGCGTTTAAGAGAAGACGGGAGGCGCTTGAGACTGATTTTTCCTCTGCCGACGCAATATGATCACTATGTATGTTGTGACAGGCTGGAGGCCTAACAAATAACCAGTTCAGGTCAGTTCAGTTCTCTCTCTCTCTCTCTCTCTCTCTCTCTCTCTCTCTCTCTCTCTCTCTCTCTCTCTCCCTCTCTCCCTCTCTCCCTCTCTCCCTCCCTCCCTCCCTCCCTCCCTCCCTCTCTCTCTCTCCCTGTCTCTCTCTCTCTCTCTCTCTCTCTCTCTCTCTCTCCCTGTCTCTCTCCCCATGTCTCTGTCTCTCCTTCTCTCTCCCCCTCTCTCTCCCTCTCTTTCTCTCTCTCTCTCCCTATGTCTTTCTCTCTCTCTGTCTCTCTGTCTCTCTGTCTCTCTCTCTCTCTCTCTCCCTCTGTCTCTCCCTGTCTCTCTCACTCTGTCTCTCGCTGTCTCTCTCCCTCTGCCTCTCCCTGTCTCTCTCCCTCTGTCTCTCCCTGTCTCTCTATCCGTCTCTCTCCGTCTCTCCCTCTCTCTCCGTCTCTCCGTCTCTCTCTGTCTCTCTCTCTCTGTCTCTCTGTCTCTGTCTGTCTGTCGGTCGGTCGGTCAGTCGGTCTGTCTGTGTGTCTGTCTGTCTATCCATCTGTCTATCACACACACAGGCAAACACATACATAAACGAACGCCTGCACGCAAGCGCGAACACGTGATCAAACACTCACCGTAGAGAGACACCGAAGCAAGTTATGAAAGTGTATGCAGGGAAAGAAGCTTCCAAAACCAATGAAAGTTTCTCGGCGTCCTTATTGAACTTGACCACCTCAACTTGGACTTCAAGTAATCATTAGCCAAACAGACACCGATTTTGCAATCTTGCCGGAGGAAAGTGCATTGTTGCCCCCTTTGACCTAATTGTCATTCCAATTGAATTAAGTGTGGGTTGATTGAGGGATGTGGAAATGCCCGCCCAGATATCTATCGAATGGTGCTGTGCAAAGCAGCCTTTACTTTCAACATCCGTCATATGAATTAACACAGCCATGCAGTCACAAACGCACGTAGACCCAAAGCATTGCAGAACATGCGAGTGTCAAAAGCCTCCACGACTTCACACGCAAACAGCCTGCAGTGATCTGACCAGACGACAAAGCTGCCAGGGGCGGGTTTCAAAATGCGAAGATCTCGGTAGATCTACGTAGATCTCGCGGAATGGGCAGTTTCATTCTTTGCTTGCTATCGAGCCAATCGTAGACGAGCGTAGATTGAGCGAGGCAGCTTGAGAGGTGCCTAGCTTTTAAGATTCGAGACAAAAGTTCGTCGTGGATGCGTTGACCTGCATTCGATGTGTAAACTGTAGGAGGTTTCACGATCTATTAATGCATTCAACATACACCTTTGATAAATTAATGCTGTGCATGGCTTCTATTTTCTTTGGATGGGTTGCTAGTATCTCGAAATAGAGCGTTTTCTGAATGAACCGGCAACACGTCGGCCATTGAAATGTGGCCAGTTCACCTCTTGTCGTGACGTCTACGCATGCGCATTACTTCGTCACGTTGGGTAGTTTCTTTTTTAGCTAGCTCTTACTGCGAAGCAAGATCTTGCGACCAAGATCGACTACCTATTTTGAAACCCGCCCCTGGAACAGCACGATGCGCTTTAACTTCCTTCGTTCAAAACAAGCAGACAGCATATCGACCGAAGTACTTGATGAAATAACCAATGCTAGGTAAGAGTTCTTGGTCTTGTGAAAACGAAGTCAAATTTAAATGGAGATAATGGGAAACAAGTTGAGTAAGACGCGCAAAGTTTCGAATAAAAAGTTTTGGTGACGGTATGTAACTCACTGGCCCCCACCCATCCCACTCCATTCCACCCCACCCCTCTTGTAAGTACATGCTTTTTACCTGTGTCACCTGATAAAGATTTTAGTCGAACTTTTGTGCGTCGTATTTCTCCTGTATCCCAGTCTCCGTTTTAACTTGTGTTATAACAGGAATAAGACCTTGGTCTCGCGTTGGTTGTTACCTTCGCCAAAGATGTTATGTTTCACCCTCGGTTCATTGTTCGGCAAAATAACTAAAAACATTCAAAACAGATTTTAGTGAAATCTGGCGCATGGTCAGGGTGTTACAAAAGGAATATTCCATTATATGTTGGGGGTTATCTGTTAACTCGTTTTGGAATTACAAGCATGAAGAGAAGGTTTATCACTCAACACAAAAATGATGACGTCAAGCTATTGATGAAGCAGGCGTATGCCTTCCGCACTCAGATACGCTTCCAGCCACTGAAATAAACTAAACTTCGTTGCGTCAGGTCTGGCTAGCAACACATCCTGCCTGGATAGCTGAAACATACCATGGAAGAGAATGTGTGGCTTCCTTGGTGGAGGTTTGCCCTCTCAGAGTGCCCTCTAGTTGTATCGTGAATTATATCGATACCACCTTGTCAGTGTCAGGAAAGCAAAGGACTCGCCCCAGTGCTCTTCCCCCGTGGCCTCAGCTAAAAAATCCCTCTAGCACGACTGCGCTGACGGCGTCTGTGCGAGCAAACCAGGAGTTATAGGGACACAGCCCGCCATCGTCAACAAGATAGTACACCTTCATTACCTCCGCCATTGAGATTATGATTTTCCCTCGGTTCGTTAATGAGTTATATAGCAATATAACTCCAAAAGTTCAAAACGGATCCTGATAACATTTGGTGAAGGGTCAAGGTCGTATCAATGAACAATCCATTTAATTTTGGCGGTTGACTGTTCTCGTTTTGCAGTTACGAAAATAAGAAATTTTATCTCCAATCACGAAGGTGATGACTATAAACCTTCGATGACCTCGTCCATATAATAGATAGCGTCTTTGCCTCGTCGTATGCGCTTGGCACTCAGAAATCGCTTTCACTACTTTCAGCCACTACAATGAAATACACTTCGTAGCATCAGAAATTTCTGCTGAATTAATTACACAGCCGTGGAAGAGTAGTTTTGGCTTCCTTGGTGGAGGTGTGCGCTCTCAGAGTGCTCTACAGTTTCAAAATACAGTTATGTGCAATTATCGAAGCTTGC
>JAWQFJ010035573.1:95000-99337 GCA_034096865.1 Theodoxus fluviatilis
TATGGCCAACTCCGATGACGCGGTCTCTGGGATTGACATGCAACTTGTGGATAGGATATCTTCCTCGCACACTGCGATCAATCTTAGTCGCCCTCATACGAGGTCTCAAAACGCACCCTCAGCGAGGGCCAGAAGGGGCACTGGAAGCGGTGTGCTCAGCGACGAGGCCGATGTTGTGCGGGACCGACAAGGAGGCCAAGGCCCAGACAACAGACGATCCCTTTGCAGGCATCTGGTTGGTGATGCTAAATTCCATTGTGATTCCAGTTCTTTCTTCCGTGCCATAATTTGGAATTGTGAAGGGCTTTTGCCGAAATTGGAAGATCCTGATGTGATTGGATATCTCTCTAGCTTTTCATACATACGCTTATGTAAAACATTCTTAGAATACTTTGATTCTTCGACACACTTCCCAGATTTTGACAGTTATGTTGCTCTGGCTAAAAGACTATCTGAAAAGGGTAGAAGGTCAGGTGGTGTAACTTGCCTGATTCGCAAATCATGTCGGAGATGGATTCAATCACTGCAATGTGAAATGGATAACTAGCTACTATTCAAAATAGACAGAAGTGTGTTTAGTTTAGAAAGAGATGCGATAATGTTTTGTGCTTACATTCCACCTCAAGGGTCACCGTACTATGCAACATCTCTCAACAACAATGAAATTGATGGTTTAGAAAACTACATGCTTGATGTTCTTAACGATCATGCTGAGTGTGCCATTCTTGTGTGTGGAGACCTGAATACACGCACTGGTACATGGAATAGTAGTAGTGATACCGATATATGCGACGTCAGATCAGATGTATCGGGAAATGAACGAATTTCTGATTGCAGAATCAACGTCTTTGGTCCTTCCCTCATATCGGTGTGCATGGACTTTGATCTCATAATCTTGAATGGATGCCTCAAGGGAGACAATTCAGGTACCTACACGTACTTATCGAACACAGGCAACAGTGTCGTTGACTACTTCATTGTGTCTCAGGACTTGTTTACTAGATGTTAATCTCTCGCAGTTAAAGACTACCCTTTCTCCGCACATGTATGTAACGCTAAAAATTGCATCTGTGATCGGAAGAGACACCTGTCAGTTTGATACTCGATCGGAAACCATAGCAAAGATTGTATGGAACGATGCGATGTCATCACTATTTGTAACGATTTTGAAGAATGAATTGAATCTTCATGCTTGCAGGAGTACATTCGTCAGAAGGGTTTTGAAACAAACGAATCGGTTAGTAGGTTCTCCTGTATGATTAGAGCAGCAGAGTGCATGAAAATAAAGATTGTGATTAGGAAAAGGCCAAATAGGAAGAAACCGTGGTTTGATAGTGACTGCTTCAATGCTCGAAAAAGAGTACGAATCCTGTTAAGAAGATACAGACACTCACTAACCACGATTAACAAAACTGAATACAGAAAAGTTAGGAGAATGTACAAAGATCTGATTAGAGAGAAGAAGTATCAATATGGACTCGAAATGACCGTTTCGTTATCCTCTAGTGTATAGAATCCAGAATTGTTTTGGAGACAAGTCAGAAAGTTGTGTTACACTTATAGGCATCTACCTAACATATCTGTACAAAATTGGTTTGAGCATTTCAAAAATGTGTTCAGTGTAGCTCTAGAATCATCGGCTGACGGTGGAGAAGTTAACACGTATTTGCCCCTATGCGGCACAGCGGATACTGATATTCTGAATGCTCAAATTGATTCAATTGAAATCAGGGGGGGGGGGGGGGGCAAAGAAACTGAGAGCCAGAAAGTCTGCAGGGGATGTTAATATTTTTTGTGAAATACTTAAATACTCATCTTATTTATTTTGTTCCTTACCTCAGCATCATTTGCAAGCAAATATTCCTGACTGGGAAGTTTCCAGGAAAGTGGTTGGAGAGCATAGTCGTTCCCATCTACAAGAGAGGGGACATAAATGACCCCAACAGTTATAGGGGGATCTCCCTTACAAGCATTTTGAGCAATGTCCATGTTCTGAGCAGTAGATTGAGAAGTTGGGCAGAATTAAATGAACTGATCTGCAAAGAACAAGCAGGGTTTAGAAGCGGGTATTCCACAGTAGACAACATATAATAATAATAATAATAATAATCATAATAATAATAATAATAATAACAATAACAATAATAATAATAATAATAATAATAATAATAATAATAATAATAATAATAATAATAATAATAATAATAATAATAATAATAATAATAATAATAATAATAATAATAATAACATATTAGAATTGCATGGAATAATCCATCGATATCTGCATAGAAGAAGAAAGCTGTTTGTTGCATATTTAGACTTTCAGAAGGCCTTTGATACGGTCAAAAGAGAAGTTCCGTGGAAGGTTATAGATAAGTATGGCGTTCAAGGGCGAATGATTGCTATATTAAAATCCATGTATGCGTCTTTAATCTGTCGTGTTAAATGTGCTGAAGGCCTTACGGATTCCATTGAGTACCACTCGGGCGTAAAACAAGGCTGCAAAGCCAGTCCGATAATATGTTTATACGTGATTAATGAGATTGCGAGAAAAATGAATGAAGGTGGTAGACATGGAGTCCAATTGATGCCCGACCCGACCACAATTTTTTTGTTACTTTTTGCAGATGATGTTGTCTTAACGTCTGATACCTTACTGGGCTTGCAGAACCAACTGAATGTACTTAAGTGCATGAGTGATGATTTTGGACTTATTGTTAACATAGATAAAACAAAGGTCGTTGTGTACAGAATGGGAGGTCACATTGCCAAGCATGAAAAATGGTATCTAGGTTAGAAGAAACTAGAGGTAACCAATGAGTACAAGTACCTTGGCATGATACTATCAACTAAGCTTAGTTCAAATACAGCCCAGACAGAGTTGGCAGTTAGGGCAAAGCAGGTTTGCTGTTGATAGTCAAATCATTGCAGAGAATCAGAAATATCAACCCGGCAGTACTTTTTAAACTGTTTGATTCGATGATACAGCCTATATTGTTATATGCTTCAGAGATTTGGGGATTTTATGATTGTCAAACTGTAGAAGCCATTCATGTGACAGCCCTGAAAAGGTTCTGTAGTGTGACAACAAAAACACCTAATGCTATGCTGTATGGAGATTGCGGAAGGTATCTCATGTACAACAATACAACTATCCACGGTATCAAATATTGGTGTAAATTGTTGAAAATGGATCAAACGAGATACCCGGCAAAAGTGTAGAGAATGAGGCTTATTGACATTGAAAAAGGGTATAACTGGTCTTACAAAGTAAGAAAGGCTATGATGGAAAACAATTTTGGTGACATATGGAATGAACAAAGAGTGGAGAATGAGGCTGGGTTGGTACGATAGTTACATAAACGTTTGATCCACAACTTTGAAGAGAAATGCAAGGCACAGGTTAACCATAGCGACAGATACTTCCTGTACAGTCAGATGAAAGGGGAAATAGAATTAGAAAATTACATGGTATGTACTGAGAAGAAGGTGTTTAGAGACGTTTTAATAAGGTTTCGTATGCCGATGTCAGACATATACGCCCATAAATTCAGGTATGATAACTCTAACTTTATGTCCGATGACGAAGATGACAAACACTTCTTATTAGAACGTCCTGTTAACGAGGACTTAAGACAATGATTCTTGAGAATACACATGTTTTAGGAGTAAACAACTATGCTTCTTTAATGGGCTCAAGAGACTGTGAAGTATTGCACAATGTTGGCTTGTACCTATATCATTCTTTCAAAAGAAGAGCTGAGGGTGTAGAATGGATGAGTGCGGATGCAGAATTGTTTTGAGTGATGTCACTATGTACAAAAACAGATTCTAGCAATCCGTCATGAAGGTGGCTTTTATATGAAGAGATGTAAGCAAGCTTTGCCAGGTAATGAACACGGTCCGTCCACTGCTTTAAAACAACGAAGGGTATATATATCTTCTTGCGTTTTTATTTCATATTGTAAATTTCCATTGAAATGGGCTGATGGCCTCTCAATAAAAAATTCGTTCGTTCGTTCGTTCGTTTTCTCTCCCTCACACACGCACACACACACACACACATAAACACATACACACACATACATTCACAAACACAAACACACACACACACACACACACACACACACACACACACACACACACACACACATACCCCCCCCCCCCCTGTCTTCCTCCCCCTTGTCTCTCTCTCTCTCTCTCTCTCTCTCTCTCTCTCTCTCTCTCTCTTCGATATTTGCATGTTGCTTTCACAGCAGACGACAAAAAACGGACACCCACTCCTGTCTCCCACCATGCCCTCGACCCACTTGCTGGTCGTGATCAAAGCAAGCCAA
>JAWQFJ010035574.1:0-42103 GCA_034096865.1 Theodoxus fluviatilis
TCAGACACTCACACACAGCAGTCGCCACGCTGTAGCCATGCGTGCAGCAGACAACATTGATCTGTCCTCTCAAACCCCGACGCTTCCGCCACAATGTCGGGCCATTTCAGCCCTACCACCAGGTGGCAGCAGTGGGCAGTCAGGAGTGGTCACTCACCTGTGGGGAGGGGGATTTCCAGCTCTACATCGAACAGATCTACACTGATGTTGTCCTGCACAGTGGTCCGTGTGGACTGCTCTGCATCTACGGCTCTCTGGGAGACCTCTGAAAAGCAACACGGGACAGTTCGCACTAAAAACATATAGCGTCAAATTATGAAGACTCGTAAATATGCGTTTCATCTGACTTTCGACAGGGGCATATGACACACTCATAAACGAAAACCATCATTTTACAAACATCCACCTAGATGCCAAAACTTACACACTCATGCACACACACACACACACACACACACACACACACACACACACACACACACACACACACGCACGCACACACGCACACACACACACACACACACACACACACACACACACACACACACACAGATTATATGAGTCTTGTCTTAATGACTAAACAAAAGTAAATTACAAACGCCATGTAATGTAATATTTTGCAAAGCCTGGAGGACACGAGCTTGCCCAAAGCTGTGTTTTCTCAACAGCGATGCCTGTGCAAACGTGACAGAGGAGCCCTACAAAAGCGCTACAAGGATCAACTGAAGCGCCAGCTCAGTGCTGCTGGTATCTCACAGGAGGACTGGGAAAGCATTGCTAAAGCAGGACAGGTGGACAGCATTGTCAAAGCGAGGCGCTGAGGCCTTCCACACCGCTAGAACACAGGCCGCTGTGGACAAGCGCAGAGGAAAACGTCGGCTGCCCAGAGCTCCCCAACACAGACATCACCATGTCCAATGTGTGACAGTGTGTCGGTCAAAGTTTGGCCTACACAGTCACCAGAGGGTTTGTCGCCAGAGACTTTCTCCCCAATGATCCTCGGATCCAACAGTGAGGCAGACTGACAGACAGAATGACAGAGAGGCAGAATAACACACACACACACATTTACACACACGCACTTACACGCACACACCTACACACACACCTACACACACACATGCACACAAATCCTGTGTTTATCTGAAATGATACTTCTCGAACGGTTGAGGGGAACCGGAAACCAGCAATGAACTGCTACACACCCTCAAGCTTCTCCAGAGGTTCTGGCTCCTCGTCCACTGTGGTCGTGGATAAGGGAACGTTTGGGAGGGTGTTCACTGCAAGATAAGAAACGACATACTTCAGTTCTCGAATCTCGTTCATTATGAACATTCCAAATAAATGACATTCAACTTTCCCTGTAACAAGTGTAGCTTTAAAGGCACATGTTAAAGTGGAAAAAATATACAACATTCCAATAGGGCACAACCGTATGAATGGGAACAAAACATAAACAGACCTTTGCATTTGCATTGCAACTATTGAATATAACTGGCGTTTGCAAAGACATGAGTGAGAGAGAGAGAGATAGAGAGAGAGAGAGAGAGAGAGAGAGAGAGAGAGAGAGAGAGAGAGAAAGAGAGAGAGAAAGAGAGAGGGAGAGGGGGGGGAGGAAGAGAGAAAGAGAGGAAGTGAGAGAGAGAGAGAGAGAGAGAGAGGAGAAAGAGCGAGCGAGCGAGAGAGAGAGGAGAAAGAGCGAGCGAGCGAGCGAGCGAGAGAGAGAGAGAGAGAGAGAGAGAGAGAAAGAGAGAGAGAAGATGAGAGAAAGAGAGAGGAAAGAGGAGGCGGAGGGAGGAGGCGGAGGAAAGGGGGCGTTGGAAAAGGAGAGTAAAGGAGAGAAAGAGAGAGATATTAACATACTTGAGAAGAGACAGGCCATATGAGAACAAGAAGGGCAAAACCCATACGACTCACATGCTTGACCTTGACCTTTACATGACCTTGATCTTCAGGTGACCCTCAAGTTCAAGGTCAAACAACGAAACCTAGCAATGACATCATACACTAAGAAATGCTTTACACATTTTTCCTACCAGAATACATGTGACCTTGACCCAAAGCTCCAAAGCCGATGTTTCTACTGGAAGAAGGAACATTTAGTAGCTCTATGCCTACGGCGCTACGTCATGTCACATTATCTCTAAAGCAGAAACGCCGCAGCGATGTTGTTTTGCTTTCTTTCACATTTACACCGTTCTCTTTCTGAACTTGTGCAAGACTACTCACAGTTCCAGTGTGTTTGCTGCGGGGAGACATACGCGGATGCGAGCAACTATAACGAAACATTGAATCCAAATCAAATTTGTCAAAAATGTATTTCGAACTTGTCAACGAAACCTCTTGCTATCTCGTGTAAAGCAAATTAACTAACACAAACGAAGTCTGACCGCAGTATACCACAGGCATATATTTCAATACAGAAAATACACTATAGCAGGGATTCTGCTGTTTGTTTGTTGTTATTTTGTTAAAGAAAGTTTTATTGAACAAATTAGAAGTACATTTTACGAAGAGAGTGAAAGAAAGCATATAATTATATCTCTCTTGATTGTTCAATTCAGTTGAAACGTAACACTGATAACTGTTCTTACCACAATCGGTAATAATTGTTTGCCATGAAGTAAAACGACTTTCCAGACAAATATAATAATGATATGTATACAACTGTATAAATCAACAAGTAGCTTATCAATATCTCCTTCCTGGAGAATGAACATCAGAACGGCGACTGAAAGCGACCCCTGCGTCAAGACGTTTATTGAAGCTGTTTTAAAGACAGCACCTACTTGGGACTCGCAATGGCGCTAGCAGGCAAGGAACGACCATGGCACATGAGAGATCGGACAGCGAGAGAGATGCGCCAGATGACGCAGGTATCGCAACTGAACCCACGCTTTGTGGAGGAGGATTAGGAATGATAGATATAGAAAGCTTCGAGAAAATGCTTAAAGTGTCCTGGATGAAAACGCTTATTGTACGATAACACTACCCGTAACTATATCTCATTGACAGACAACAATGTAAAGTGATATTATAGGCAGAGGAATATATCGATCCTAAAGTTGTTGCTGGACTCAATCCTTTCTGGAAAGAAGTAATGAGTCATTGGTAAGGAGTTCATAATGAAGATTGATCAATCATCCACAATACAGCAGAACGAGTAGAAAAAAGTATACTTACTTATGCTCAAAATGAGGAGAGGCACAACGATGCCGGGGAGCATCATAAGAACCACCTCTACTGAGAAAAATGCCATTGTGTTAAACACGCTACTGGTGGGTGCACAAGGGTAAAGCAAGAGAAAGAGTTGACGTCACAAGTACATCTACGTCATGACGCATGCATGCGTCTAAATTTATACCATGCACAGCCGGTGTCGCGGACTCCGGCAGTTGTGGTTGGCTGGCTCGGGCTCTCTTGGCCAGCCTTTTCTGCTCGGCTGCAGCAGTCCGTTTTGCCTAACGTAAGGGAGCCCTGGTTGACACAGGAGCGCCAGCGAGATCCGTCTTGAGCAGTCTGCTACCAGGTCTTGTGGTTAATAATATTGAAGGCCTTCAAAGAGGACTTCAGGGAATCCTTGAAGCGCTTCCATTGACCTCCCTGGGAGCGTCTGCCCTGTTGTAGCTCTCCGTAGACGAGCCTCTTTGGTATCCGGTGGTCCGGCATGCGAGCTACATGGCCTGCCCATCTCAGTTGTGCCTGCATTGAGATGGTGTGGATGCTTGGCTGACCTACGCGGGCGAGGACTTCAGTGTCTAGAATCCTGTCTTGCCACTTGATGGCCAGGGGTCTTCTGAGGCAGGTGATGTGGAAATTGTTCTGCTTCTTGGCGTCGTGCTGGAACACTGTCCACGTTTCGCCCGCATACAGCAGTGAGGGCAGGACAGTTGCTTGGTAGACCTTCAGCTTTGTCTGGAGTCTGATGCCCCTCCTGTTCCAGACACTGGCATGCAGTCTGCCGAAGGCTGCACTGGCTTTTGCAATTCTCATGTAGATTTCATCATCAATGAGAGTGCTACATTACCCCGGTCTTCATTGTGCTGATGGTAAGGCCGAAGCTATGACAGGCTTCAGCAAACCTGCTTCAGAGGCAGCTATGAAAGCACAGTCATCAGCGAATAAAAGATCTGTGATGGTGTCTGTCTTGACCCTCGTTCTCGCCTGCAGCCTCCTGTGGTGGAACAAGTTCCTGTCTGTGCGGTATCTGATGTTGATGCCCAGTCTGGTGTCTTTGAAGGCATCGAACAGCAAGTCTGAGAGCATGATGCTGAATAGTGTCTGTGCTAGGACACAACCCTGTTTCACTCCGTTGGTGTCAGGGAATGGCACATACAACTCGCCATTGTCTTGGACTCTTGCTTGCATGTCATCATGAAAATGCCGCACAATGGTGATAAACTTCTCAGGATAACCAAACTTGGCCATGATCTTCCAAAGGCCCTCTCTGCAAACTGTGTCAAACGCCTTGGTTAGGTCGGCAAAGGCGGAGAGCAGGTAGGCATTCTGTCCCTGGCACTTCCCTTGTACCTGTATGACAGCAAACACAATGGCGATGGCCCTGCGTTCTTTTCTGAACACACATACATACACACACACACAGACATACATACACACACAGATATACACATGCGCGCGCACACACACACACACACACACACAGACACACACGCGCGCACACACACACAGACACACACACGCACACACACACACACACACACACACACACACACACACACACCACACACAGAGACACACACACACACACACACACAGACACACACACACACACACACACACACACACACACACACACACACACACACACACAGACACACACACACACACAGACACACACACAGACACACACACACAGACACACACACACACACACACACACACACAGACACACACACACACACACACACACACACACACACACACACACACACACACAACACACACACAGACACACACACACACACACACACACACACAGACACACACACACACACACACACACACAGACACACACACACACCACACACACACACACGCGCGCACACACACACAGACACACACACGCACACACACACACACACACACACACACACACACACACACACACACACACACACACACACACACACTGTTGGATTTATGCGGCAGTGGGAATAGTGCCAGGTCACATTAGTCGTATAAGACACTGAAAAGCAGATTCAGACAGAGAGGGAACAAAAAGGGATTTTGACAGGAAAGCATGCATTGTGCGTGAAATTTATCGTGCAGAGGCTGTGTTCACCTTACTTGTTAACAATGTTTCCCAGCACGTCGATTCAAAGCCTTCACGAGCATGATTTACAAACAGCACGTTCTATCTGCACGAAAGGATACGTTGGGCAGGAGTACTTCCTAATCAATTAGCTTTCGAGAGCTCCTGGCATATGCAGGAGGCGACAGTTGGAGATTTGCTTTGTGTACAAACAACACTAATGAAAAGTCGATGCCATCTGACCTACGCCATGGTATTTTACCTTTGCCTGCGCCACATCTTGTTAGGTCACTCCGACCTTTGCAAATGTCGATGCGTGACTGTGAGCACGAAAGCTCCTGACAATAAGATGTCTTGGAGCATCAGCAACAGTATCGCATAAAATAAAGTGGAAAGTCAACGGAGGACTTGCAGTGCACACTTTCCTCTTATGTATCTATGGTGTCAGCATTTGAACCATGCGAGTATTGCTGGGACAGTTTTAGCATTATGTTGCGACTTGTCTCCTTCGTGAAGTCCTGTCTGTACGGGGGTTCTCCTATCTTGCGCTGGGAAGTCCTGTCTGTACGGGGGTTCTCCTACCTTGCGCTGGGAAGTCCTGTCTGTACGGGGGTTCTCCTACCTTGCGCTGGGAAGTCCTGTCTGTACGGGGGTTCTCCTACCTTGCGCTGGGAAGTCCTGTCTGTACGGGGGTTCTCCTAGCTTGTAAAGTCCTGTCTGTACGGGGGTTCTCCTATCTTGCGCAGGGAAGTCCTATCTGTACGGGGGTTCTCCTAGCTTGCACTGGGAAGTCCTGTCTGTACGGGGGTTCTCCTACCTTGCGCTGGGAAGTCCTGTCTGTACGGGGGTTCTCCTAGCTTGTCAAGTCCTGTCTGTACGGGGGTTCTCCTACCTTGCGCAGGGAAGTCCTGTCTGTACGGGGGTTCTCCTACCTTGCGCTGGGAAGTCCTGTCTGTACGGGGGTTCTCCTACCTTGCGCTGGGAAGTCCTGTCTGTACGGGGGTTCTCCTAGCTTGTAAAGTCCTGTCTGTACGGGGGTTCTCCTATCTTGCGCAGGGAAGTCCTATCTGTACGGGGGTTTTCCTAGCTTTCACTGGGAAGTCCTGTCTGTACGGGCTTCTCCTGTCTGTATGGGGGTTCTCCTAGCTTGTAAAGTCCTGTCTGTACGGGGATTCTCCTAGCTTGCGCAGGGAAGTCCTATCTGTACGGGGGTTCTCCTAGCTTGCACCGGAAAGTCCTATCTGTGCGGGGATTCTCCTTGCTTGTGAAGTCATATCTGTACGGGGCTTCTCCTAGCTTGCGCCGTGAAGCCCTATCTGTGCGGAGGTTCTCCTAGCTTGCGCCGTGAAGTCCTATCTGTACGGGGCTTCTCCTAGCTTGCGCCGTGAAGTCCTATCTGTACGGGGCTTCTCCTAGCTTGCGCCGTGAAGTCCTATCTGTACGGGGCTTCTCCTAGCTTGCGCCGTGAAGTCCTATCTGTACGGGGGTTCTCCTAGCTTGCACCGTGAAGTCCTATCTGTACGGGGCTTCTCCTAGCTTGCGCCGTGAAGTCCTATCTGTACGGGGGTTCTCCTAGCTTGCGCAGGGAAGTCCTATCTGTACGGGGCTTCTCCTACCTTGCACCGTGAAGTCATATCTGTACGGGGCTTCTCCTAGCTTGCGCCGTGAAGTCCTACCCGTACGGAGCTTCTCCTAGCTTGCGCCGTGAAGTCATATCTGTACGGGGCTTCTCCTAGCTTGCGCCGTGAAGTCCTATCTGTGCGGGGCTTCTCCTAGCTTGCGCCGTGAAGTCCTATCTGTACGGGGGTTCTCCTAGCTTGCGCCGTGAAGTCCTATCTGTACGGGGGTTCTCCTAGCTTGCGCCGTGAAGTCCTATCTGTACGGGGGTTCTCCTAGCTTGCGCCGTGAAGTCCTATCTGTACGGGGGTTCTCCCAGCTTGCGCCGGAATGTCGAAGTCCATATATACGGTGGTCGTTTTCGAAAACGGTATTGTCGCACTGGTCGATCAGTTCCGTTCAGTTCAGTCTCTTAACCCTGAGATGGGTTGTTGAGGCACCACTGATGACTTTCGGACAATATTTCTCCATCGATCTCTATCCTCTGTGGCTCGCTGTGAGTCAGCAAAGGTCAAGCCTGTCCACTCTTTGATGTTGTCTTCCCACCTCTTTCTCTGCCTGCCTCTCCTTCTCCCACCTGGTGCGGTACCTTGCAGGATGGTCTTGGCCAGCCCACTGCCTCTTGACACGTGACCGTACCACTTCAGCTTTCTGCTTTTCACGATTGAGAGCAGGTCTTCGTACTGTCAAATTGCTCTCCTGATCCTGTTGCTGACTTCCTCATTCGTGACATGGTCTTTATATGAGATGTTCAGAATCTTGCGGTAGCATCTTATTTCCAGGGCTTGTATCCGTCTCTGTAGTTCATATGTGAGTGTCCAGGACTCGCATGCATACAAGAATACGGAGATGGCCAGCGTGCGCATGGGCCTGATGAGACAATGCACTCAATTGTCTTTGAAGTAGCTCGAACGACGTCACGTGACACTTCGAAAGACTAAATCACCATGACTACCTCACGTAACTAAGCAACGGACTTGTATTGCAGGGCGGGTCGTGGAATCTTGTCTGCATTGTAGGAACAAGTAAAAGCGGAGTCTTGGCGCCCCTGACGGCAGCCCTTCGTTGCAGGGCAGATGACTCCAGACGCAACGCTGTTTCAGTGTCACAGAATTGGGAAGCATGAGTGCAACTGAGCATGGCTTTGAGAGAAGGTGGACGGGTGGAGTGGATGGAGGGGGTTTGCAACGAGAGGAGGGTGTGGAGGAAGGTGGGGAAGGTGGGCCTAGAAAGAGAAGGAGAGTGGAAGATGAGGATAAGTGGTGCCTGAAGGAATGTCACAATCTCACATGAAACCGCGCAAAAAAGGCAAATTATGTCTCACGAGTTTCGCTGACAGACAGTAAGACGCAGATCTCAATGCATTGCAAACAGAAAGGTTCCACGAAAAGCCAGTCTTCGGTTGCTAAAGTTCAGAGGGTGGGAGACACACTTCACTTACAGCTGGCACCACTTGTCTTTCTACAAACATTGACTGTGGACACAACTTCTATCCAAGTCGTGGGTCTTTGGCTGTAGGGCGGTTCTGTGTCTACAGGGTAAGTTTCAGTGGTGAGTTCCCGGTGTCACGTACAGGTTCTGTTTCCATTGTTACTTGCGTGCATGCAGAGGAACGGCACGTCTGCAGCAAGATAATTTCTGGTATGTTTTACAGATTTTAAATGTTTTCTTTCCAGTATTGTCCCTTAAAGTACATGTAAATGAGAGTTCTTGTTGTGTTGCGAGGGGTTGGACGTTTATTATAATTAGAAATGACTGATGTTTACAATGTAGCTGAATGCTAGTGGAGACTTCCCGGTACGTACCACCGTTGCAATGTCTGTGTGTATTTTGATAGTTGAGCTCTAGCTGAGTAGCGAGTCCCTATAGGCCCTGCACTCTTGCAGAGACCTCCTTCCACACGATGTACGAATCTATGTTTGTGGTAAGGGGCGATTGGTGACGAGTAGGTTTTGAGGAACCTATTCCTAAATATTGAACAGGACTTGTCCGCGTGCGACGACTTCTCCGATCTGCCTCTATCCCGAGCTAGCTACGTGTGTCCCTTTACTAAGACTTAGGAATTTGCTTTTTCCGCCGCTGTTCTTTCTCTAGCAGTGATTCACGCAGTTTGGATGAAAGGGTCTTTACGTCGAAGTGTCCATCTCCAATCCTTACTACTTTCGGGCACTCTGCCACAACACCCGAAGTCAGCGCATAATTCTCTTTAAAGTGCCTTGGTCATTGTCCGAAAAGAACAAGAGATTTCTTAGAAGAAGAGTCTATCGTGCAGGGATGATCTTCCTAAGCCTTGCCCCATCAGGCTTTTACAAACCGGCGCCGAGAGTAATGTCTGCGTGCATCCAAGGAGCTTGAAAGAGGCAAGTCCATCGTCCCAGCAATCCACATAAGCCATGGGGTTTTGGTCAGGCAAGGAATGTGGTAAGTGTAGACACCAGTTGTTTCAAAACTGCAAACCCACGGAAAAACTCACATGAGCTGATCTGCAGTGAAAGAGAGATACAGCCAAGTTACAATTAGAGGTGAAATGGGTTTTTTTCTGTTGGGATGAATTTGACTGTTAGGAATGGGGCTCTCGCAGCGTGTACTGCTACCACCTCCACTACCACTACTACCACTAATACCATCACTACCACCATTACTACCACCTCCACTACCACTACCACTACTACCACTGCTACCATCACTACCATCACTACCACCACTACTACCACCTCCACTACCACTACTACCACTAATACCATCACTACCACCATTACTACCACCTCCACTACCACTACCACTACTACCACTGCTATCATCACTACCACCTCCACTACCACTACCACTAATACCACTGCTACCATCACTACCATCACTACCACCACTACTACCACCTCCACTACCACTACCACTACCACTAATACCACTACTACCATCACTACCACCACTACTACCACCACCACTACCACTACCACTAATACCACTACTACCATCACTACCACCACTACTACCACCACCACTACCACTACCACTAATACCACTAGTACCATCACTACCACCACTACTACCACCTCCACTAACACTACCACTAATACCACTGCTACCATCACTACCACCATTACTACCACCACCACTACCACTACCACTAATACCACTGCTACCATCACTACCACCACTACTACCACCTCCACTACCACTACCACTAATACCACTGCTACCATCACTACCACCGCTACTACCACCTCCACTACCACTACCACTAATACCACTGCTACCATCACTACCACCGCTACTACCACCTCCACTACCACTACCACTAATACCACTGCTACCATCACTACCACCGCTACTACCACCTCCACTACCACTACCACTAATACCACTGCTACCATCACTACCACCGCTACTACCACCACCACTACCACTACCACTAATACCACTGCTACCATCACTACCACCACTACTACCACCACCACTACCACTACCACTAATACCACTGCTACCATCACTACCACCACTACTACCACCTCCACTACCACTACCACTAATACCACTGCTACCATCACTACCACCACTACTACCACCACCACTACCACTACCACTAATACCACTGCTACCATCACTACCACCGCTACTACCACCTCCACTACCACTACCATTAATACCACTGCTACCATCACTACCACCGCTACTACCACCACTACTTCTACTACAAATACTTTCATGTTGACTACTGCTGCTGTTTACAAGGGCTATTCAAACTTCTTTCACACTATTTACATTAATATACTAATGCATCTAATTACGGTGACCGTGTTGTGGCAGCTGTTGTTGCTTACAATTCGATATTCTCTGTTAGGTTGCTAGACCCGACGCCTGTGTACTGTGCATAGCTCAGCATACTGTAGCTAGCCCTTGATGTTGTCAAGGAGCAACAAGTTAAGAGAGCTATTGTGCTCTCTGACTCTCTGTCTTTGCAATACATGCATTTCAAGTGTCCCAATGTTCAGTGTGAACGTTCAGTCCTTTTCGTACGTGAATGATTATTTTCAACAGCTTAGATTTTATCACGAGCCGTCTCTCAATCGCCTTTTTAAATGGTTGGATTTGAACGATTTAAAGTTTTCTTCCACGAAAAATGTCAGCATGCACTTCTGCCAAAGCCGTATCTTACACCCTGACCATGATGTTGTTTTAGATGGTTTTTCTCTTCTGTCGTGCAAGATGCCACCTAAACTATTTACGTGTTAATTGTGCTAAAGCACTCACCTTGAGTCGTTGCTCACACCCACTGGGAATGTGACAACACTGTTTTAATAAGACTGTATCTTACCTTAGAACGTTCAAAGTCTGATTATGGTTGTTTTGTGCATGGGTCAGGTCGCAAGTCCATCAAGGTTTACGTTTAGCCCCCGATGCCTTCCGCACTTTTCCTGTGGAGAGTCAGTACCCTGATGCATGCTCGCCCCTCCTTACTTTACAGCGGCAGAAGCTTTCATTGCATTGTGCTATCAGGTCCAACGTATTCTTGTGTAGTCCAGCCAAAGTTTCCACTCTTTTATGCGACCAAGCCCAGATGTATCCCGCTAGTGGTGGATACGAGTTGACAAGGACATTACTTTGGCAAATGTTCGGCTGGATAAAAAATTATACGTGTCCGACTTCAGGTTTAGTATCCGCGTAAGTCGGATGCGTTTGGGCTGAGCCCCATTCATATTGCTCCCTGCCATCTCGACGTGCTTCAGAAGTACTCGTTTCTACTGCTAGTCAGGGATCCAAAACAAGACTACTCCATGTACAGCTGTACACAAATCAATAACAAAATAGCTAGAACAATGATATTAGAAAATATTTAAAGGTTTACATGGAAAAACAATAACTTTGGACAATAATCTCGCGTAGACGGTTTTTTTAATTTCAGAGTCTCGAATCACTGGTTCAAAAAGTTGATATTAAACCTGGATATAGAACTGATCATTCTATGGTTTCTCTCGCTATGAATCAATATAAATGCAAAATGGGATAATCGAGGAAAATGCCTTCGGGAGATTAACACTTCCTTGCTTTCAAACGAAGAATATACTCAAGTAGTTAAATCAATCCTGCAGAAATGTATCAACTTCTATTCTGCGCTCCTTATGATTGAAAGAGTCGACAAATTTTCGCATGATAATCTACACCTTACAGTCCCTTGGAAGCACTTCCAAGATACAATGGTAATGATAGGTAAAACAAGTACATACGCCCAGAAATAAAAAGGCAATGACAGAGAAAAGCAATTAAAAGAAGGAATAAAACGACTACGTAAAAACAATTAACAATGAAAATAGTTGCAAATACAGCAGTAATTAAGGTACCATATAAAAACCAACAAGAACTTGCAGAAATAAAAAAGAATAAGATATAAGTTGTAAATAACACAGTCTCTAATACGTGGGAATAAATAAGGAGGGAAAAAGAGCTCTTTTTTCCATTTTGGAAAGCGTAACTAAACTGAGAAGAGAATACGTATACTAATGCATTCTGGTGGTCAGGTAATAACTGAAAAGGACAAAATCTAAGATGAGCTGCACAACTGTTACAGACATCTGTACAGCAGAATTCATTGTCAACACAGTCGATGGTGCGATACCCTCGACAAGAAAAATCAATGTAATAAATGGTCAAGAACGAAAAGCTCTTGAAGGTAAACGCAATACCAAGGTATAGTTTCAGAAGTGACACCCGGTACACATGGGTATGCAATATACTTTCTCAAATTCTTTTGGAAAGACTTCGGCGAAATAATTTTACTAGCAGCCAACAAATCGTGTGACGAGTTAAAAATGTCTTAATACGCAGGGAAGGGGTGATCATATGTATAAGTTTATAATGCAGACAAAATAGAAAGCACCTTTAGAAACTGGCACCCAATAATATTTCTCAATACCGTATATAAAATTACATCAACTTTAATCGCCAACAGTTATTGATTTTATTATTTGCACAGAACAAAAAGATTTTACAAAAGGAAGATATAGATAGAGAAAATTATAAGACTGCTGTATATATATTTATGACATCTAAAATAAAACATTCCTGATCTTCATGAGCTAGTAGAATTTGGAAAAGGTTTTCATTCCACATAAATAAATTTAATTTTAAACTGTCTAATACTGTTCGAATATGGACAATCATTTATAAGTTGGATTGAAACGCCCTTCAACGAATCGTCAACCCGCGTGTTGCAGAATGGCTACCTGACTAAACACAGAATGGCTACCTGACTAAACACAGAATGGCTACCTGACTAAACACAGAATGGCTACCTGACTAAACACAGAATGGCTACCCGACTAAACACAGAATGGCTACCTGACTAAACACATACCTATTTCCAGAGGCTGCAGACAAGATGATTCAATCGCAAATTTTCGTTTCCTCATTGAAGCTCTAATTCTGATTCCTCTTCGCCATCTTAATGAACACATTTGGGTAATAATAGTTAACGAAAAAACCCCGAAGATTGCTCAATATGCATATGATACTTCTTTTTGTTTCTAGCTAGCAATGACGGATCACTGAAAGCAATACTAGAAACCTTGAAATATTTGAAAACATATAAACATTGAGAAAACAAAATTGCTGTGGTTTGGATCTCTATGTAATTCCAATACACAGATATGGCAAACTATAATCTAGACTGGAATCAGGGTCCTTTTAAAGTCCTTGGAATTACCTTATCCTCCAATATATCGGATATACCTAACTTGAGCTGTGAAAAACGAGTAGGAAAAATAAAGAATATACTCAAACCACGGAAAGAGAGAAACCTCACACTAATCGGAAAAGTCAAAATCTTTGAAACACTAGCACTCTCTACATTATCTTATCATCTAATGAACAATTCTCGCCCCACAAACAATACGATAAGTGAAATCATTTAAACTTGCTTCCAGTTTCTTTGGAACTGTAAACCGGGCATTACTAATATGTATCTTCTGGGCCGCACACCTTTACATGTCTATATTCCAAATTCTCCCACTACTACCCCACCACCACACACACACAACCTCTACCACCTACCCACCCACCTTCTCTCTCTCTCTTTCTCTCTCTCTCTCTCTCTCTCTCTCTCTCTCTCTCTCTCTCTCTCTCACACACTCACACACACACACACTCACACACACACACACACACACACGCACGCACACACACACACACACACACACACACACACACACACACACACACACACACAAACACACACTCAAGCACACACTGATGGTCGAGTCTCCAGTCAGGCTGGTCGTGTGCTACAGGATTTCAAGCGTACATGTGTACTGGAACATCCTGTTCGAGGAGACGCTGCCCAATATACTTCACCGTGCGGTAAGAGGGTTCTCTTAGACGCATCATTTGATATACTGGCATGCTGAGTCGAATTCTGATTCTACAACAGTCACTTTGGTATTAAAGAGTCCATTGTATAGAGACAGTGACCGCGAAAAGTCTCCGTTTATACTTAGTAAGAGGAGCTGAAAATCTCCCAGAGAGAGCGCGGTAACAAATGTCGGCAGGTATTTAGACGCCGATGCTATAAAAGCCCCGAATCCGTGCAAGGTTCAGACGTTCATATGGATCCACCGCATCAGCCGAAACTCCTACCTGCTCACAGAATAGAATCCCCTGAAGCAGTGTGTGGCCAAGATGTGTCACATAGCACACATGTGACTTGCAAAGACTTCGCCGTGAAGCCCGTGAAACCTGAAACCACGGTTGCAACCTTGTTCCCGTCAGAATAGATTGCGTTCAATGCACCCACGCATACTTCGCCTGGGTCATCGAAGCAAGCTCCTATTGACAAGACTATGAACAGGACATGTGTCAACCGTGCTTCAGACGTGATCCAAAGCCAAGAGAAACACGTCCAGTGTGCCATTGACGGGGTCATGTACGTGGGCACAATTAACACAAAAGAAACGCTGAGGCAGCTAGCAAGGGGATGGCGCACATCTGGGCTCGTGTTCGCGTGGTGTGATGCATGTGCCGAACCTCTCCATTCGTGCGAATCGCGTTCGAAGTGCAGACAGGCATCCTACTGCACCGACTACTTCATCAGAACTGAGCACCCAAGACAGTTTCGTGACTTAGATCGTGAATCGGGCCCCCCACCCCCACATCGTGAATCGGGCCCCCCACCCCCACATCGTGAATCGGGCCCCCCACCCCCACATCGTGAATCGGGCTCCCTACCCCCACATCGTGATCGGGTCCCCCACCCCCCATCCCTTTTCTTTGCCCCGAGGAAGCGTTCGATATATGTATGCCTCCTATATGAAATATTTCGTTGAAACTTTTAGACACATCACAATTCTGGGCATGTTGCCTCATGGCTAGAATGATTTGTTCTCAAGCATTTTGATCGTCAGTAATTATGTTTTCGTAGTTTCTTGTTGATACTTTACAAATATCATTTTAAGATATGTAAGCACAACAACAGATATGCTTTTAAGCGTGATGTCCCACATTCATAAGATGCTGTCAAGTTATGTCTTTTATGTGAATCTCTCTTCAGCTCTCTGCCTGAAGCGTCCCGCTCATTTGACGAGTGGTCACACTATCACCACGTGGTCCTCAATAGCGCCAGAGATCTCGTATGAGGTTAAAATCTAGTTAGTTATGCTGTAGCAGATTAGACTCATGCTGCTTTGATTTTTGTTGTTATTGATCATTTGGTCTTGTTAATGATTAGTCCTCTTCCTTTTGTGTTTGATTTGTCTCACTCATGTCCCCATCTCATTTTGGTCCACCGGCATGTGGCCTGGTGAATATGCATGTACGTTCTAAGTTCAAAGTTCATGCTTTTGAGTGCGGACTGCAAGATACGTCCTTATAAGGCGATTACATGTACTTGTTCTATTGCTGATTGTCATGTTTACTTGTAAAACTTGTTCATGCAATGGGCCGATGGTCTAAGCAATAAAAGTTTAGTTCAGTTCAGTTCAATTCAATTCTCTCTCCCTCCCTCTCTCTCCCTCTCACTCTCTCTCCCCCTCCCTCTCTCTCCCCCTCCCTCTCTCTCCCCGTCCCCCTCTACTCCGCCCCCTCCCTCCCCCCTCTCCCTCCACCCCCCTTTTCTCCCCCTCCCTCTCTCTATCTCTCTCTCTTTCTCTCTCTCTCTTCTCTCTCTCTCTCTCTCTCTCTCTCTCTCTCTCTCTCGTCCTTTTCTTTCATTTTTGACTTAAAGGACCCTAGATGCGAAATGTGATGTAAGTGACACTGATGTAAAGGTACGAATGCATGTGACTCGCTGTAAGCGATTGTTGATTGAAAGTAAAGTAATTATTCATCGTAAGAGTGACACGTGTATTGTTAGTCATACTCACTGATTAAACAAAAATACTTTAACCATTTAGATCCTTTTTATCTTCTATCACTAATTATCGGATTTGCTTACTTCACGTCTAGATATTTGGTTCTGTGGCTAAGTTCCTGATACCCCCCACCCCACCCCCAAACTCGCCTCCTTCTTTTATAAAGCACAAATTGTTAGATTAAGAATAAAATGATGATGATCATGATGATGATGATGATGATGACTGTTGATGGTGTTGACTGTATATGGATGTTTGTAACTTTGATTCTCTCCACCAAATAAAACATTTTCAAAAATTGTTAATGAAACCATGTTCGTTTATGAACATCGAATTCATTTAGACAATGAAAACAACCGAGGCACAGAAAGAGAAGCATACACATACAAGCACTCCCATGCATACACGTGAACGTGCAAGTTCACACACACACACGAGAGAGAGAGAGAGAGAGAGAGAGAGAGAGAGAGAGAGAGAGAGAGAGAGAGAGAGAGAGAGATGAGAGAGAGAGAGGAGAGAGAGAGAGGGGGGGGGGAGGAGAGAGAGAGAGAGAGAGAGAGAGAGAGAGAGAGAGGGGGGGGGGGAGAGAGAGAGAGAGAGAGAGGGGGGGGGAGGAGAGAGAGAGAGAGAGGGGGGGGGGGGGGGGTTCCCATGCGAAAAGACTGGAACAGGGTAGAAGGAGTTTGGTGTTCTTGGTGAAGGGGATGCCGCTCCGTCTTGGACAGCAATTCAAGGGAAGTAACTTTTGTGCATCGAGATCGGTGCACAAGTGACGTGCTCTCCCTTAGACAATAATTTCGACTCGGGGTCCCGCAGTTTTACCGACTACGCCATCTGGAGCTTGTGTTTTCTAATCCAGCTTTTTTAATCCAATGACTGCGTTTGTGTTAAGAATCGAATTTGCTGAATGGTGTGTGCACGTGATTGTGTTTTGACTGTGATTCTTTTTAGCATATTTAAATAAACCCAGATTTCTCCGTCCCAGGGATAGAACCACGACACGCGCCTCGCACATCGTCCAACACCAAAGCATGCTCGCCCATCTCCGCCTGTCTAAAGACATGGTTTCAACAAGCGAGTAGAGGCTGAGGGGCTGACCGTGTACTCATGCAAGAGGAGAGAGCACTGGAGGGTGGGCTGGCAGGAACTGGTGTATATTCTAAACAGGTTTGAAGGGTTGGGAAGTTCCTGTAAATACTTTTTGTCTTTTTGCTTTGGCCCGTCGAAGATGTTTAAACCAAAAGCTAACGACACAAGGTTGCGGCCAATATAACATCCCACATTGTTACGATATTTAAATAAACCCAGATTTCTCCGTCCCAGGGATAGAACCACGGCACTGCGCCTCGCACATTTTTAGCATGAGTTGGTGATGCAGTGACTGAGGAGTGTTCACGTGTGAGCGGATGATCCGATTGATTGTATATTTGCCGAGTGAAAGCTGTGTGCGACACTCGAGCGATTGAACCCCAGGGAGACGGGTGAGTGCTGATTTTTCCGTTATCATTCTGCATTGTAAATACCGCGGATGTATGATGATTGATAGTGAAGGAACGGATGAGTGAGTTTGCGTTGTTTTCAGTGTTCTTCGGCATGGTACAAGTCCCAGAGACGCTAGCTGAGGCTCGGGGGTGTAATTCATGAACTTGGACTTTCAGCGTGGTCTAAGACTAGTCTCGGACCACTGTCGTTGTCTACAATTCATGAACTTGGACTGTCGTAGTCTACAATTCATGAACGTGGACTTTGTTCAGTCGGCAGACTGAACTGCGGACTACGGTGGTCCAAGGATTTGTTAGACTACACACCAAAGTCCAAGACCAGCGCGAAATTAAATGGCCGACCTGTTCACGGTTCGCAAATAATAAGCTGTATTTTGGGACACTGGAAACCCATCCAAAGAAAGTATAAGCCATGAACAGCATTAAATTATGAAAGCTGTATGTTGATTGCATCAATAGGTCGTGAAAACGCTTACATTTTACAGTTGGAAATGCAGGTCGCCGAGCTTCGCGCACTGCTATTTATAGCTGAAGCGCGGACCGCTGCGACACCAGTAAACAGTGTTGTCCTCGAACCTGCCTGCTGCTGTTGACTTCGAGCGAGTTTTCGCGAGGAACCTGGGTTAGCTACGGTAGGGTCACTGCGCATGTCTGGTTACTTTCTTCGCGGAAACGCTGTTCAGATGTGTCCAGTCGCAACCCAGGCAACAAGATGGCGACAGCCTTGGCTGATGTGTTGCGAATTTACTGTTGTGAAGAATTAATTGACGAATCTGTGCAATCTGTTGAGTTTTGGGGCTGAAATTTGAATGAAATTAGAAGCAAGCTGTGCTGGGATGTATTTAGGCCGATTGGGGAGGGGGGCGGGGGGGGTGGGGGTGGGGGGGAGCGTGGTTTTTATCCCTGCGCTGCTGAAAGTCAGAAATCGCACCCAAACTCACGTTGACCTCATTTCTTCCCAAAATAAACATCACTGCTAAAATAAAATGCATTAAAACCAAGACAGTATCCAACCCAGTATCCTTAATTTTTGAAAGGTTAAGTGATTTACAACAATTGTGTTCTCACAATCCGTAACTTTGTGAAAAAACATCTGCAGAAGTTTCTCTCCTCGCCATGGCAGCCATCTTGGAACTGGAGTGAACGTACGCTGGGGCCAAGGTTGAACTTTGGTTAACCGGTGACGTCACTCCGGTCGTACCGTAGCGAGTTTTTGCGACCTCCGGTTCGACTCGAGTCACTATAGTTGACGCGAAAACTCGCTCTTCGGGTACAATGCTAGTGTTGTCTGATGCTATGAAAACGATACATTAAAATTGCATTTGTGTTATGAAAACACTGCTCAGATTAAATTGCTTTATTTTTGGTAACTGAGAAAATGTGTGACGATCGCCAGGGTTTCACGAGTTTGGTGGGGAAAGTGAGTTGAGGCTGATCGAGTGTGTGTGTGTGTGTGCGTGTGTGTGTCAGTGTCACTGTGTGTGTATATTTATCCTCATCAAGACAGATTATTGTTCCACCCCTTCCTTACTGAATTTCAATGGTTCTCACTTGGAAATCCTGCCATATTGTAAAACTTGATCTTCTGCTCGTTTGCCTCTTGCTGATGAACTTAATAAACGGTGACACACACACACACACACACACACCACTCGAGCCAGCCTCACTCAGCTCGCACTTCATTTGTCACCTCCTCCCACGCTGTCCGTCTTCTTTTGTTTGCTTGGGCTGTGTGTATGCTGCTTTTAATGTATCCGTATCTTGCTGACACCGCTTTTATGATAGCTATCCGATTCCCGCTCCGTGAAATCGGGGCTTTTCTTCGAGGTTTTGCTACCGATCGTGACTGACATTTTTGACGGGAAGTTTGAAGCGGTACGCTGAGGCTGGAGTGTGTGTGTGTGTGTGTGTGTGTGTGTGTGTGTGTGTGTGTGTGTGTGTGTGTGTGTGTGTGTCATTGTGTGTGTATATTTATCCTCATCAAGACAGATTATTGTTCCATCCCTTCCTTACTGAATTTCAATGGCTCTCACTTGGAAATCCTGCCATATTGTCAAACTTGATCTTCTGCTCGTTTGCCTCTTGCTGATGAACTTAATAAACGGTGCACACACACACACACACACCCACACACCACACACACACCACACACACACACACACACACACACACACACACTCGAGCCAGCCTCAGCTTGCATGCGCACTTCATTTGTCACCGCCCTCCCACGCTGTCCGTCTTCTTTTGTTTGCTTGGGCTGTGTGTATGCTGCTGTTAATGTATCCGTATCTTGCTGACACCGCTTTTATGATAGCTACCGATTCTCGCTCCGTGAAATTGGGGCTTTTCTTCGAGGTTTTGCTACCGATCGTGGCCGTCATTTTTGACGGGAAGTTTAAAGCGGTACGCTATGCGCTTGCGCACTGGGCGGAATCCCCGGGAAATCCACATCATTCTAAAAATAATCCATGGACTAGGTCAATCAGTCCCAGCCTTTCAAGTCAACACCCAGTCTGGGTTCGTGAATCATAGACTCGCTGAGTCCAGGACTAGTCCCAGGCTACACGGTGGTCTAGGACTAGTCCTGGACTCACAAGTCCAAGACCAGTGCTCGCGAAAGTCCAAGTTCATGAATTACACCCCGGAGCTCTACTGGCGGGGGCCGGTGTGGAGACTGTCGGCGAGGGCCACTTGAGCGCTGGTAGCGAGATTGTTGGGGTCGCTTGAGCGTCTGTAGAGAGAATGTCGGCGGGGGCCGCACGTTAGCACTTGTTACGGACCGACTAACTGGGCCTCGGGTTAGCCTAGCCCGCACAATGAAAATAAACAAGAAAAAACACGAACACCAGCACCGATATACAACGAAGTGTATTAGGCACAAACACAATCACTCAACTGCCCCGGCCCACACCAGGGCTCACAGGTGCTAACGTGCGTACAACATTACATAGCCCTTACTTGCGTGTCTGTCGACACATAAACCAGCTTTTTCTCCGTGACGTTTTTGTCCTGTTTGACATGGCCCATCCTAGGAATAACGAGTAGCTTGTTTTCTTCGTGACAAAAACCGGAGAGAAATTTTTTTTTCCTCTCCGTGCCCACGTCTGCTTTCTACTCGCTTCCTGGTAGAGTAAACAAAACCATTCATCTTCACCAGCAGGTTTAGGGAAAAGTTTTTTTTTTTCTTTTTAAGAGACAGACAAGAACGGCGTGGACTTTTCTATCGAATATCACTCATAATTTAGAAATAAGAAAAGTTGTGTGTTTTTCTGATTGACAATCCAAAATATGATAGTCTACCATCTCTAAAATCACGTTTGAACGTGCTTCTTTTGTGTCATTGTCAATGTCAACTGGAAAGAATATCGAAACAGAATTAGAAGTGAAAACTTTTCCCAGCCATGCATTTCTTTCAAGTCAAGCCAGTGTTCCCCAAACTGCACAACAATCAAATCATCTGCGCGCTGTCTTCCGAGAGAGGTAGAAACAGAGCAGAAACAAGAATTGTGCGTGGTTCACAAGCAACGAGAAAGAAATCATTCCGCATCGTTGAAAACTGGCCGTCTTGGAAGTAACATGGCCATCAGGCAAGGGTTTACTGCGTGTGTTCGGATTTTCTGTTCAATTTATCATATCATGTAGATAGAAGTTTTGAACAATTTTGTACGGAACTCTTGTAACACTTTGCGACATAGATGGCCACGTGACCTCCTCGAATTTTATTTTCTCTGGCAAACAAGCATGGGAGGGATTAGAATGCTGATAGAGGATACCTACTGAGAAGGTGTGGTCATTACCCAACACGCATTTGAGCTGAAGGAAGGCAATCACAAAGCCAGCCAAGCAGAAGAGCGCTTGTGGAAACCTTTCTGACTCCTGGGGCCTGTTCAAGAGGCCTACCGGTACGTACCGGTTGATACCGTTCGTCTCTTGAACGACTTGGTACGGCTACCGGTATCGACCGGTACGTACCGCGCCGGAACGCTGTTGCGCCTGTATAACCAAAATGGCTCCCTTCGGGGAAAGGAAGAAAGTCGTCATCACAAATATGCGCTGTGGCACGCATTTCGACCTGTGATTATTACCCAGCCTATGCGAGACGTTACAAGAAGTTAGGCTGATATTGTACTTTTCTTTTTTAAAAGAATTACTGCTCTGAAACAATTACCGGGCAAGATGTTAGCAAACATTTCAACGTCAGATAACGAAACAATTTTAAGGGAAGCAACTCTTATATCTTACATTAGCCCTTTGTTTGTTGTGTAATCTCCCTTGAAGTGAGCATCAAAATATTCTTGCTTACACCACGTTAGCACTGTCGTTTTGACGTAAATTTCTATTCGAGCGATGCCGAGCATTCATGCATAGCTACAGCTTAACGTATTTCATCAGCTTCCACAAGGAACGAGCAGTCTGCAGCTGCTGGTTTACTCATTTGGTTGAGAAGCGCAATCCGCGACGATGAGAAAGCATCGCGGAAGCCATCTTGGCTACCGTTCAGTCATAACGAGTCGTTCAAGAGTGTACATTGGTTGCTCGGCTACCGGTAGGCTACCGGTAGGTCGTCTTGAACGCACGGCAGGGCTGCGGCAGTACTGGTCCACACAATAGACTGTACGTCGCTCAGTAAACCCTCTTTTTGAACAGACGACTCAGCCCTTTTTTGACCGTCTTTAAGAAACTCAATGGAGTCGTGTTCGTGTGTGTTTGTATTTGTGTGTGTTGTGTGTGTGTGTGTGTGTGTGTGTTGTGTTTGTGTTCGTGTGTGAGTGCTGTGTGTGTGTTTGTGTGTGTGTGTGTGTGTGTGTGTGTGTGTGTGTGTGTGTGCATGTGTGTGTGTGTGCGTGTGTGTGTGTGTGTGTGAATGTGTGTGATGTATTTGTGTGTGTGTGTGAGTGTTGTGTGTGTGTTTGTGTGTGTTGTGTGTGTGTGTGTGTGTGTGTGTGTGTGTGTGTGTGTGTTGTGTGTGTGTGTGTTGTGTGTTGTGTGTGTGTGTGTTGTGTTTGTTTTTGTGTGTGAGTGTTGTGTGTGTGTTTATGTGTGCGTGTGTATATATGTGTATTTATGTGTGTGCATGTATATGTGTATGTGTGTGTATGTGTGTGTTTATGTGTGTATATATGTGTGTGTGTACATATGTGTGCATGTGCGTGTGTGTGTTTATGTGTGTGTGTGTGTGTGTTTTTCATCATGTGGTGTGTCTGGGGCTGATACAGCTTGGCGGAGACCATCCCTCTCCAAGCCCGACCACAGCCGAGGTCCTCCCACCTGGAGGGTCGCCCTGGTCGTGAACACGTGGGCGTTGGATCTATCGTGGGACCTGTCCGCCCTGGCCGGTGACCTGCATCGCGGAGGTCTTTCGCCCAGTGGTGCCGTGTTAGCACCACGCATTTTCTTTCAGGGTTTGCTCCCTTAGCCTTTGCCTTTCCCAAGGCTACCCGCAAGGCAGCGGGAGGCTCGTGGAGGGCGGGGTCGTCTATGTTGCCGTACAGATGCGAAGCATCTGCTCACTGCCAGACTAGCTCTGTACACGATGTCAACAGATGCTTTGGTGTTCAGGTTTGTAATCCACATTTCCAATTAAAAAACTACAAACTTACACAACCTAATGATGCTTTCAACGTACAAATTTGATAAATTAATGCAGTTCATTGCTCACAATATCTTTGGATGGGTCTCTAGTATCCCAGAATACAACGTTTTCTGAGCTAACCGAAGACAACAATGGTAAGAAGAATGGCCGAGAAGACCAAGGTGATGACTAACAATCCTCGGGGCTTCAAAATGGAAATCAAAGTAAAGGGCCAAAAACTGGAAGCTGTGAACAACTTCAAATACCTGGGACCTATTGTGACTAATGAAGGGTCCAAACCAGAGATACTGTCCAGGATAGCACAAAGAACAGCAGCATTGGCAAAGTTGAAGCCAATATGGCGTGCCAGAAATATCACTCTCGCGTCGAAGATCAGGCTCATGCGCACGCTGGCCATCTCCGTATTCTTGTATACATGCGAGTCCTGCATGGACACTCACATCTGAACTACAGAGACGGATACAAGCCCTGGAAATGAGATGCTACCGCAAGATTCTGAACATCTCATATTAAGACCATGTCACGAATGAGGAAGTCAGCAACAGGATCAGGAGAGCTATTGGACAGTACGAAGACCTGATCTCAATCGTGAAAAGCAGAAAGCTGAAGTGGTACGGTCACGTGTCAAGAGGCAGTGGGCTGGCCAAGACCATCCTGCAAGGTAACGTACCAGGTGGGAGAAGGAGAGGCAGGCAGATAAAGAGGTGGGAAGACAACATCAAAGAGTGGACAGGCTTGACCTTTGCTGACTCACAGCGAGCCACAGAGGATAGAGATCGATGGAGGAAGATTGTCCGAAAGTCATCAGTGGTGCCTCAACAACCCATCTCAGGGTTAAGAGACTGAACTGAACTGAACTGTGTGTTTTTATGTGTATGTTTACGTGGATGTTTGTGTATGTGTGAATGTGTGTGTGCGTGTGTGTGTGTGTGTGCGTGTGTGAGCGCGCGTGTGCTTGTGTGCGTGTGTGTGTGCGCGCGCGCGTGCGTGTGTGTGCGTGTGTGCGCGCGCGCGTGTATGTGTGTGTGTGTGTCCGTACAGCTACAGCGTGCCAGAGGAGACAGGCATGCGTGTTGGGGACTGCATGGCCCCAGGAGGGAGACACAGAAGCCTGTCTACGTCAGCAGTGACGGACGTCCTGGACCAGTCACCAGCAGGTATTTCCAGCGGCAGCTGCCTGGAACGTGTCGGTTGGGGCCATTGCTCACTGCCCTTTCCTCGTCTGATTCACGCTCTGCTCCATTTCTGCCTTTCCCTCATTGGTATTCCACGCCCCCTGTTTATCCCCCCCCCCCTCCCCCCCCCCCCCCCCCCCCCCCCCCCCCCGCGCGCCTCCCTCCTTTGTTTGTCTCCACGTCAAATTAAAAATTCTCATGTGCTTCCTCCTGCCGTCATGAGCTTCGAAAAACGTGGGTGGACGCTGTCACGCATAGGATAGCGGCCAGGAGGAGAATGACTTCGCTTCTTTCATCCAGTCTCGTCGCCAGGCGTAGCAACGGCGTTCCCCAACTGCTGGCCGTTTTGTGTGACGGATTCTTACAACCCACCCAGGCTATTTCTGTGTCGCTTTGTAGGAGCACATCTGACAGACACATTATTTTGAGGACGGAAGTTTTTGTGCTCTGACGAGGTATCAGAAGGCAATGCTGCTTCACGAGGTTGAAACTTCCGGTTGGCAAAAGTGGAACGACAGACTAATTCTGAATGTTATAAAAAATGTAGTTCCGAATTTTCTCCACACACTCCCTGGGTGAGCACGCCCTGAGGCTTTGCAGCTGAGGCAGCCCACGTAACAAGTAGTGCGGTTCGACGTGCGTTGGTTATGACTACATGCTCGGCTGGAACATGGATGGACATCACTTATGTGGACTGATTCCATTCGAATGTGAGGAAGCGAGATCGGAAATCTTCAGGATTACACTCAGGCCATTGATAGTATACTTGAATTGTACCTGAAGTATTATTTGCAGGGGACTTTGAGAGCGTGTTTAGACGATACTATAGCAGTGCACACTGCGGCTGCATATATTAACGTCAGTTTGAAGGTAAACATAACAACAATGTCTAAGTGAGATTGTCATAACATTTTGTCAACCTTGGATTTTCGTAAGTGGCATGTGCTTTACTTAAGACCCTAACAGAAAGAAGGTATACAAATCGTGTAATAAGCACATATTCCAGAATGTACCCCCTATCCAGCATGGTAACGAAAGATACCAAAATGCATAGATATTTCATGTCCATTTAAATGATATTAAGAAAACCCCAGAACACATTTACATGTATATGTTTGGTATTTTTGCACTATTTCATGATGCGGGTTCCTTCTTATCTTGTCCAGTATCTTTCGTGCAGGTGCATTCTGTGCCATCGTGGTAGGTGCAGCTGTTGGAAGACTCTATGAGTGGTGGGCAGGTACAAAACTTTGAAGGCCTCTTTGGAGTGGTGCTTGGCCTGAATAACGACAGCGGTGGAGGACTAACAAAACGCAACGACCGCTTGTAGTAGTCTAATGAGAAGCTTTCTTGCTGCTTTACCGGTGCATTACAGCCTCTGACGAACTCCTTGAGAATTCAGGTCAGAGGACGCTGTAGAGGAAGTAGGCAGGCAAGGAGGACGGCGGAGAAAGGTGGGACACAAACAGTTATGTGGGCTCAGAGGACGAGTGGTTAGCGCGCCTAATCTGAAGTCACTTGCGGCTGGTGGATACGACGTTTGAAGATGCGAGATTCCAAGAGTTGCATCCTTGAGCAAGATACTAACTTATATAGCTTCTTCCCATCCAGGGGTAAAGACGGGTACCTGTCAGGTCAGCGATGGCACATCATAGTGGGATTAACCCTTGTCTACGGCCATGAGCCAGCATCGGGTTGAAAAGCTCCGCAGGGAGTGGAGAAGACGCTGTTACCTGACCGTGCGCCTCGTAACTGTCTTGCACTGTGCTTGTCGTCACGTGCCAGTGAAGCATTGATCAAGCGTCCCAGTGATCAGGGGGTAAAGCGTTAACTGAGACTCTGATTTGAGTTATTAGTCGCTATATAAAGCCACACCTATACCTTTTATGTCCCACGATGTTATTAACTGTAAATCCATTCGAGTGATTTCCCGCCAGAGGCAGACCACGATCGCATAGATGTCTGGCGTTGAAGTTGGGATTTTTCATGCAACAGCTTTCTGAATCATGGGTAAGCCTGTGTGACATTAAACAATTTACTCTTGTGTTTTAAAGCGTTACGGAAAACTTGCAAAACAGCCATTCCATCAAACTGGAGTAGAAAATAATCCGGCCGTAGGAGCGGTGAATTCTTGAAACACCGAACCCGGAGGGTATCGTTTTCAAACCTACCGCTTAGGTGTGACCGGTCAGATGATAACACGATTTCAACCATTGAATAGATCATCTGCACTGCCTTCAGCATTTCTATATACCTCACAATAGCACTGGATTTCAGACCAATCGGAGGACGGTGCGTCTCGGGCCCTCAGGCCGTAGAGCATCATTGGCTGCCAATCTGGGCCTCGTGCTCATGGCACGGAGGAGGGGCGGAGACATACAGTACAACAAGATGGCGCGTGAGTTGTCCCGTTGTGCGTTGCAAGCAGATTGAAGACAGCGGCAAACATGGACATAGACTGTAACTAAAGACGTGGAGGCACCAAAACATAGACAGAGACCTCTGTCTGTCTGTCTGTCTGTCTGTCTGTCTGTCTGTCTGTCTGTCTGTCTGTCTGTCTGTCTGTCTGTCTGTCTGTCTGTCTGTCTGTCTGTCTGTCTGTCTGTCTCTCACCCTCTCTCTCTCTCTCTCTCTCTCTCTCTCTCTCGCCTGTAAACGCAAGGTAAACCTAATTGCTGCTGTCAAAATTTCAAGCGTGCTCATCCTGTAAACTTTGCGGAAGTTTTACTGATTTACTCGTCAGGAAACGTGCCGTGCGTGCTCAACAAGCATGGACGTTGATCTGAATACCTATCGAACCAGAAGAGTGAAGCAGCAAGATGTGCATCAGCTGTATTTGGGTAAATGGATGATAGCCTTCGCAGTTTTGACAATCCTACTTCACATCGGCGGAATCGAAAAATATCTCTGGCCTAGAAACTTCAGCATGGAAAGAGAAATCAGGCAGATGAAAATCGACATTTTGGAAGATTTTCAGAGAATTCGTGACGACCTGGGTACGGTGAAGGAAAAATGCAACAGTTTAGAGAGAACGTGTGGTCTATTGGAACAGAGACAGTGCGAAATGGCTCAATTTATTAAAAACACTGAGACTAATCTAATGCGGATGGAGAAAAATATTGGCAAGCAGAGAAGAGAACTGAAATGTTGTCTAGACAGCTCGATTCGGTGCAGAACAGGATAGAAGATCACTATTTGGAGAAAATCGATTCTCAGGCCAGAAGGAATCATCTTCGGTATTTGTCATTACTGAAGAAAGAAATGGTGCATAAGGGGGCTGAAAAAGTGATGATAGAGTTCCGGAACAAACACTATAATGATACAGAATGGTCACAGCGAGATATAACTGTAGCACACAGAATTGGTGCAAAAACATGAGAGGGAACCGCGTCCCATGATGGTAAAATTTGTGCGAAGATCGGATGCCTAAAAATACTGAGAAAGAAAAGCGTCAGTAAGATATTGCGAAAGCAAAGTGTTAGAATAGCAGCGGACTATACTCCGAGACAGGTTGAACAACTCCGGACTTGACGACAGCAAGGAAAGGTCGGTGTAGTGCGGGATGGCCGGGTGATTGAGACTGAGGTCGGAGGGAGCAGAGTAGGAGAGACTATGAGATTCTCTAGGACGGGCGGCACCGAAGCACCGAGTAGGACGGCGAACCAGAGAATGGCCAAGTCCGATGATGCGGTCTCCGGGATTGGCATGCAACTTGTGGATAGGATATCTTCCTCGCTCACTGCGATCAATTTTAACCGCCCTCATACAAGGTCTCAAAACGCACCCTGAGCGAGGGCCAGAAGGGGCACTGGTAGCGGTGTGCTCAGAGATGAGGACGGTGTTGTGCGGGACTGACTAGGAGGCCAAGGTCCAGATATACAGGATACTGGATGGTGCTGCTAAATTCCATTGTGATCCCAGTTCCTTCTTCCATGCCATAATTTGGAATTGTGAAGGGCTTTTGCTGAAATTGGAAGACCCTGATGTGATTGGATATCTTTCTAGCTTTTCATACGTATGCTTATGTGAAACATTCTTAGAATACTTTGATTCTTCGACACACTTCCCAGATGTCGCTCCAGCTAAAAGACTATCGGAAAAGAGTAGAAGGTCAGGTGGTGTATTTGCCTGATTCGCAAATCATGTCGGAGATGGATTCAACCACTGCAGTGTGAAATGGATAACTTGCTACTATTCAAAATAGACAAAAGTGTGTTTAGTATAGAAAGAGATGTGATAATTTTATGTGCTTACATTCCACCTCAGGGGTCACCGTACTATGCAACTTTTCTCAGCAACAATGAAATTTATGGTTTAGGAAACTACATGCTTGATGTTCTTAACGATCATGCTGAGCGTGCCATTCTTATGTGTGAATACCTGAATGCACGCACTGGTACATGAAGTATTAGTAGTGATACCGATATATACGACGTCAGATCAGATGTATCCGAAAATGAAGGAATTTCTGATGATTGCAGAATCAACGTCTTTGGTCATTCCCTCATCTCGGTGTGCATGGCCTGTGATCTCATAATACTGAATGGATGCCTCAAGGGAGATAATTCAGGTAGCTACACGTACTTATCGAACACAGCAACAGTGCCGTTGACTACTTCATTGTGTCTCAGGACCTGTTTACCAGATGTGAATCTCTCGCAGTTGAAGACTATACCCTTTCTCCGCAATGTATGCATCGCTAAAAATTGCATGTGATCGGAAGTGACACCTGTCAGTTTGATACTCGATCGGAAACCGTAGAAAAGATTGTATGGAACGATGCGATGTCATCAGTATTTGTAACGAATTTGAAGAATGAATTGGAATCTTCATGCTTGAAGGAGTACATTCGTCAGAAGGGTTTTGAAACAAACGAACCGATTAGTAGGTTCTCAGACTGTATGATTCGAGCAAGCAGAATGAATGTAAAATGGAAAAGGCCAAGTAGGAAGAAACCTTGGTTTGACAGTGACTGTTTCAAAGCTCGAAAAAGAGTACGAATTCTGTTAAGAAGATACAGACACTCACTAACCACGATTATCAAAATGGAATACGGTCAAGCTAGGACAATGTACAAAGATCTGATTTGAGAGAAGAAGCATCGACATGGACTCGAAATGACCATTTCGGTATTCTCCAGTGTACAAAATCGAGAATTGTTTTGGAGATAAGTCAGAAAGTTGTTACACTTATAGGCACCTACCTAACATATCTGTACACAGTTGGTTTGAGCATTTCAGAAATGTGTTTAGTGTAGCTTTAGAAAAATCTGCTGATGGTGGAGAAGGTAACACTTACTTGCCCCTATGCGGCACAGCGGATGATGATATTCTGAATGCACAAATTGATTCAATTGAAATCAGGGGGGGGGGGGGGGGGCAAAAGACAGAGCCAGAAAGTCTGCAGGTGATGATGATATTCTATGTGAAATGCTTAAATGCTCATCTGAAATAATTGTTTCTTACCACAGCAACATTTTCAATGAAATATTCCTGACTGGGAAGTTTCCAGAACAATGGTTGGAGAGCATAGTCGTTCCCATCTACAAGAGAGGGGACATAAATGACCCCAACAGTTATAGGGGGGTCTCCCTTACAAGCATTTTGAGCATGGTCTTTGTCCATGTTCTGAGCAGTTCATTGAGAGCTGGGCAGAAGTAAATGAACTGATCTGCGAAGAACAACCAGAGTTTAGAAGCGGGTATTCCACAGTAGACAACATATTCGTAATGTATGGAATAATCCAGCGATAACTACACAGAAGAAGAAAGCTGCATGTTGCATATATAGACTTTCAGAAGGCCTTTGATACGGTCAAAAGAGAAGTTCTCTGGAAGGTTCTGGATAAGTATGGCGTTCAAGGGCGAATGATTGCTATACTAAAATCCATGTATGCGTCTTCAAGCTGTCGTGTTAAGTGTGCTGAAGGCCTTACGGATTCCATTGAGTACCACTCGGGCGTGAAACAAGGCTGCAAAGCCAGTCCGATAATGTTTTTATACATGATTAGTGAGCTTGCGAGAAAAATGAATGAAAGTGGTAGACTAGACATGGAGTCCAATTGATGCCCGACCCAACAACGATCTTCATGTTCCTTTTTGCAGATGATGTTGTCTTAAGGGCAGGTTTTAGTTTTTTAGTCAAAATCCTTGTTTATGCACCTAGGAAGTCCATCTTTTCATATATGATATATACTTGCATGAAGTATGCAAAAACAGACTTTGTAATGACATTGCTACAGTCACATGACCAATATGGCGGATGGGTCTATAAATAGTATCACATTTTTGTGCCTGTTTTCTCTGTCAATTTTGAAGATATTTGCTTCAAACTTGGTATTTGCCTTATTCAAACATAGCTTAATCTCACAAACAAATATTATAAGTTTTGAACCATATGTTAGTAAATGAGTAATTTTGAAAAAAACACTTCATCTTTGTCCGTGAAAACAAATGCTAAGGTATGAAAGAATCATCCATAACTCAAAAAGTGCTCAATTAACCTCAATATGCTTAGTCTATGATGATTCCATACAACATTGAAGAGTGTGTTCAAAAGTTCAAGATGATTGAACAAGATTTGGCTGAGAAAATGGGCACACAAGATCAGTAACAATTAAAAAAAGGACAAACAGAGAAATTTGACTTTGAAGTCTTTATTCAGGAATTATACAGACAGTGCACCTGACTTCTTTAAAAAAAAGTTTTAAAATATTTTGAGGCAAGATAGAGAAAAGATAATCGGAGATGTGAAAGTCAAGAGGGTGATCTTGATCTTGGTAAAAAAAATCTCATTTTCGAAAATTTTAGTGAAAACTTCGGTTCTTCAGCGTAGAAAAAACTAAAACCTGTCCTTAATGTCTGATACCGTACTGGGTTTGCAGAACCAACTGAATGTACTTAAGCGCATGAGTGATGATCTTGAACTTATTGTTAACTCAGAGAAAACAAAGATCATTGTGTATAGAATGGGTGGTCACATTGCCAAGCATGAAAAATGATATCTAGGTCAAAAGAAACTAGAGGTAACCAATGAGTACAAGTACCTTGGCATGATACTATCAACTAAGCTTAGTTCAAATACAGCCCAGAAATATTAAACCGGCGGTATTTTTTTAACTGATTGATTCCAGGATACAGCCCAAGTTATATGCTTTAGAGATTTGGGGATTTGATGATTGTCAAACTGTAAAAACCATATATGTGAGAGCCCTGAAAAGGTTCTGTAGTGTGTCAACAAAAACACCTAATGCTATGCTGTATAGAGATTTGCGGAAGGTATCCCATGTGCATCAATGCAGCTATCCGCGGTATCAAATATTGGTGTAAATTGTTGAAAATGGACCAAACAAGATACCCGGCAAAAGTGTACAGAATGATGCTTATTGACATTGAAAATGGGTATAACTGGACTTACAAAATAAGAAAGGCTATGATGGAAAACAAGTTTGGTGACATATGGAAGGAGCAAAGAGTGGAGAATGAGGCTGAGTTAGTACAAGAGTTACGTAAACGTTTGATCCACAACTTTGAAGAGAAATGGAAGGCACAGCTTAACCATAGCGACATATACTTCCTGTACAGTCAGATGAAAGGGGAAATAGAATGGGAAAATTACCTGGTATATGCTGGGAAGAAAGTGTTTAGAGACGTTTTAGTAAGGTTTCGTATGCAGATGTCAGACATATACACCCATATATTCAGGTATGATAACTCTACATCAACTTTATGTCCATCTTGTAGAGAGAATGACGAAGATGAAAAATATTTCTTATTAGAATGTCCTGTTTACAAGGACTTAAGACAACGATTCTTGTGAAAATACATGGTTTTAGGAGTAAACAACTATGTTTCTTTAATGGGCTCACGAGACTGAACTATTGCACAATGTTGGCTTGTACCTATAGCATTCTTTCAAACAAAGAGCTGAGGGTGTAGAATGGATGATTGTGAACGCAGATTTGTTTGGAGTGATGCCACTATGTACAAAAACAGATTCTAACAATCCGTCAGGAATGTGGCTTTATATAAAGAGATGTAAGCAAGTTTTGCCAGGTAATGAACACGGTCCTACCACCGCTTTAAAGCAACGAAGTGTATATATATTTTCTTGTGTTTTCAATTCAATTTGTAAATTTTCATTGAAATGGGCTGCTGGCCTCTCAATAAAATAATTCGTTCTCTCTCTCTCTCTCTCTCTCTCTCTCTATCTCTCTCTCTCCAACCAACCCAGACACCGGCCATGACCATACTGCATCAGGAGATCCTGTCCCCAGTCTTACAGGAGGCTGTAGCCCGTCTTCAGTGGCAAGTCCAGGACTGGAACTGATTGCAGATAACCACTGGAAGCGTGCCCCTGACATCAGCCCCGAGTCCCCAGGGTCAACCGGCCCCGAGTTAGGACCCGCTGCCTCCGGACCGTCTTCGGCGTTGAGGACACAGCCACCTATAGACACAGATCCCGTAACCACCACCAGCCTCAGCTCGAGAACCGACGTGGGCATCGATTTCAGCCTCCGGGCCAGGAGTACTTACACTGGGTCGGACTCGAGCCTCTACGCCACACATGCCGCCAACATCGGCGGCACCAACAACAGACCCCAATCGCAGCGACCACGACGCAACGTGAGACGGCATGACCACTCCAGATAGGCGGGTGGCCAAGGCCCTGAAGCTGCCAACTACACTGACAATGCAACTACACCCGCAAGTATATTCAAGCTGTTGAATTGGAACATTTATGGATTCCTATCCAAGCTATATGAACCTGACTTGGTACCTTATCTACACAATTTTTCTTTCATATGCCTGAGTTGCATCTAGAATATTTTGACTGCTCGCATATGTTTTACGACTATGATTGTTATATTGGTCCAGCGCAGAAATTGTCACATAGAGGAAGACATTCTGGTGCAGTAATTTGTTTTGTCAAAAAACGCTACTTTGAATATTTTACAGTCGTTTATAGCCATGACAACTTGCTGGTTTTCAGCATTTGCCCTCACCTATTTGGTACAGAATCAGATGTAATCCTCGTTTGCTCGTACATACCTCCCTCTGGATCTCCATACTATAATGGCAAGATACTGACGACGGTATTAAGCTTTAGGAAACTTACATGTCCGAGTTAGATGACAAATACAGAGATTTTGCCTTGATTTTGTGCGGTGATTTCAATGCAAGAACAGGCAACCTAAATACTAGCGACCAGTGTGATCTACATGATGTTCAGTCTGACCAATTCAGCTATCGTGCGTCTAAGGATTGTAACATTAATGCTTTTGGAAATTCCTTGCTAGCGCTGTGTTTCACCCTCGATTTGTCCATACTGAGTGGAAATAACAGAGGAGACTATTTGGGTAAATATACATACATATCCATACACGGTAATAGCGTCATCGACTATATTATTGTGTCTCGATGCCTGAAGTCACTATGTGATAGCTTGTACATAAAACCGAGCGTGGTATCCTCGCATATGTGTGTAGAGCTATGTTTAAAGGTCCCTAGTTTACATGAAAGAGATGTCTTGGTGACCAAACAACTAAAACCAATATGGAACGAACGCTCTACTTACTTGTATATACAAAACTTGTTTGCTGTACTTGAATCCAACAATGTGCTTGGCTATTCCGAGAGTAGCCTAGATACTGCCTGTTACACGGACGCTTTAACTAAGTCCATAGTAAAGTCAGCAGAATTCATGACTAAAACTTTTATGTGTGTTAAAAGATGTGTTTCAAACAATTTATGGTATGACAAAGATTGCCGATCACTTAAGAAAATACTTACCAATTTGCTTCATAAGTATACTCGAAGTCTTGCTAACAACGACAAACTTAACTATCTGGACGTTAGAAGAAATATAAACAACTCATCAGAGAGAGAAAAGGGACATACAAGTAAAAAATGACTAGTTTAATTGAATCTAATCTGAAAACGCCAGATTTATTCTGGAAACATATCCGAGAGCTAAGTGGGAGCAAAAGAAAATAGAATAGAATAGAAAACAAAGTTTGGTACGAACATTTCAAAAGGTATTTGACTCTAGCTCTGAAAATGATGAACATGGCAGGTTTCAGTCAACTGAGCCCAACGAAAATCTTGAAACTGAGGATCACGTCGGTGATATCACTAATGAAGAAATAACTCTTTCTATACACAGATTAAAATCAGGTAGATCTGCCGGAGCCGATGGCATCCTCGGCGAGATGTTAAAGACGGGAGTTCATTATCTCCCACCATATATAAAGAAACTCTTTAATGAAATTTTCATTCGTGGAACTTACCCTACTTCATGGACTAGATCAATAAGTGTTCCCATACACAAAAATGGAAGTACTAAGGACCCTAATAACTTTAGAGGTATTTCGATCACAAGTGTTCTAAGCAAAGCGTTCATGAGTATACTTACCGACAAGATGAGGAACTGGGCTGATGAACATGACCACTTCCAGGAAGAACAGAGTGGGTTTCGCAGGGGTTTCTCCACGATAGATAATATATTTACTCTATATGCAGTAATAGAGTATCACCTACTCAGTAAGAAGAAACTGTATGTCGCTTATATTGCTTTCAAAAAGGCCTTCGACACAGTTTGTAGATCCTCGCTGTATGAAGTCCTGAAGGAATTCAACTTACCTGTGAAACTTGTGTAAATCATTCAGAATATTTAGAAAAGGGTGTTATGTTGTGTCAAAGGAACACATGGGTGTACAGTCTACACTTCGATAGTTCCAGGAGCCTTAAACAAGGATGCAATTTGTCACCACAAATGTTTTGTATGTAGCTGCCTTGATCGCCCGAGAAGTAATGAAATGAGGGAAGCACGGGATCCAACTTTTACCGAATGGACCCGATCTCTGTATGCTGTTGTTTGCAGACGACATTGTCCTTTTTCTGATACTAAAATTGGACTACAGAACCAATTGGATGTCCCTGTACAGACAGCTGCTACTTTTGGGCTAAGTGTCAATGTACCGAAGTCAAAGGTGATGGTCTTTCGCATGGGTGGACACCTTGCCTGTCACGAAAAGTGGCTTATCCAAGGACAAAAACTAGAAGTATGCAACGAATATAAATACCTTGGTGTATTTTTTAACCACAAGACTATCAGCGGGCATACCTCAAAGTGATCTCGCAAGAAGAGCTAAAGCAGCGGCCACGCAGGTGTTAAAATCATTGTGAAATTGTATGACTCACAGATACAGCCTATTTTGTTGTATGGATCAGAGGTGTGGAGAGTACAGAATTGTGAAACTGTTGAATCTGCCCATTTATCTACAATGAAGAAACTTCTAAATGTTTCTCGTAGAACACCTAATGCACTAATTTATGGTGAATTAGGCCGCTATCCATTGCGTATTAATTCCTCGATGAGAGCTGTCAAGTATTGGCTGAACGTTCTTAAAATGTCTTCTCACCGATATCCACGCATGGCGTATGACATGATGCTTACCAAGGGTAAACATTTAGAACGTTGGGCCAATAGAATAAAAACTTTACTGTGCACTAATGGATACAACAATGTCTGGTCGGAACAACATGTAACATACGAAAAAACATTCATTTGTACATTGCGCCAGAGATTGATTCATCGATTCAATCACGAATGGGAAGAACCAATGACTAGCAACCGTTTCACTGTTTATCGATCATTTAAATGGGAAGATATTTTGAACCTTATCTGAACGTTATTGATAAACAGATCTTACGTGAAGTGTTGACTCGTTTTAGGTTTGGAATCAGTGACATTAAAGCTAATAAATTACGTTACTCCTAGACAGAAAAAGAGTTGTTATTCCCTATGTGCATTGAAGAGGACGAAGATGAAATACACTTCCTGTTACACTGTCCCGTTTACAATGACCTACGTCTAAAATATCTACTTTCAGCGATGAACCTCGAAATGAGAATACCTTTGTACTTTATTTTGAGTGATGCAGACGATCACAGTGTTCGGTCACTTTCCTTGTACATCCTCTATGCTTTAAGACGTAGAAGGAATGCGGATGCAGACATGAATTGTCTGATGTTAAATGCTGTCATTAAATTTCTATTCCATCCCCTTCGTAATGGGCCGGTGGCCTAACGAACTAGTGTTCGTTCGTTCGTTTGTTCGTTCGTTCTCTCTCTCTATCTGTGTGTGTGTGTGTCTGTGTCTCTCTCCGTCTCTTTCTCTCTCTTTCTTTCTCTCTCTCTCTCTCTCTCTCTCCATCTCTCTGTGTCACTCTCTCGCTTTCTCTCTCTCTCTCTCTCTCTCTCTCTCTCTCTCTCTCTCTCTCTCTTTCTCTCTGTGTCTCTCTCTGTCTCTGTCTCACTCTGTCTGTCTGTCTGTCTGTCTGTCTGTCTGTCTGTCTGTCTGTCTGTCTGTCTGTCTCTCTCTCTCTCTCTGTGTCTCTCTCTCTCCAGTCAATATGATCATGTTCTGACTCATTTCTGAAGGGGAGAAAAACAACATACAGAGAGGCTTAACGGGTACATGCACGTTTCTTTATGAATGTGAAGATTTCTGATTTTATCAGGACAGTTAACCTCTCCAAAAATGGCAAACGTACGTTATCACGTAGAAAAGGGCTGGTGGTTTTCTGAAGTACTTTGTTGATCGTAATGTTATTTGTTCTTTGGTTCGTTTATTTATTCGTTTGTTTCTTCAAAATAGTCATATGGGTGCGTCATGAATTTGTGTAGCAAAAAAACCCTCAGCTTTTCAATGCCGATTCGAGGAAGCTTAGTACGGACATTGACGGAGGATTTCAATAGAAAAATATCAAACGCAGCCCACAGTTCTAAAGTATAATATCTTTGAATTGTGTAATTTTTAAACATCAAGACAAAGAGCGATAGTCTGTGTTGTTTTTCGAACATACTTCTGACCAAAGCCAATGCGTTGCAATGGATGTGTTTTGACGGAATGGTACAGGACGACTGCCTCAACAGGCAGCCGCTAGCTTTACTTGCTGGTAGCTTTTTGAAGAAAGAGGGCCTAACCCAGGCGTATACACAGCCATACATGGGACTAACCCCGTAAACGCCACACCTAGATGGCCTCCTTGAATTTTATAGGTGGAAACCCCGTGGCTTAGTCCACTGGCAGTGACAACTCCAGCGACTTGCGACTGTAGGGGGCGAATTTGCGACTGCAAGCTTCTCCGAGCTCATTATTCATGCTGCATACCTTTCATGGTGATATTCTCACGTGACGCCCACCCAGACATAAAACGCTTTTATTGATCACGCGCTTCGTGTTTACGTGCCGACAGGGTCGAAAAAGTTTCTGTCCATCGTCGGGCACGGAGTGATGTGTCGTGGGCAGTCAGGCAAGAGCGCACTTCTAGATTGGTTCACCCCTTCCCCTTCGGTGACCTCCGCGAGTTGCTCTCTGTTCCGTGTGGATCTGTTGTATGATTAGTTGTATGATTAGTTGTATGATTAGTTGTATGATTAGTTGTATGATTAGTTGTATGATTAGTTGTATGATTAGTTGTGGATCTGTTGTATGATTAGTTGTATGATTAGTTGTATGATTAGTTGTATGATTAGTTGTATGATTAGTTGTGGATCTGTTGTATGATTAGTTGTATGATTAGTTGTATGATTAGTTGTATGATTAGTTGTATGATTAGTTGTATGATTAGTTGTATGATTAGTTGTGGATCTGTTGTATGATTAGTTGTATGATTAGTTGTATGATTAGTTGTATGATTAGTTGTATGATTAGTTGTGGATCTGTTGTATGATTAGTTGTATGATTAGTTGTATGATTAGTTGTATGATTAGTTGTATGATTAGTTGTATGATTAGTTGTATGATTAGTTGTATGATTAGTTGTATTATTAGTTGTATGATTAGTTGTATGATTAGTTGTATGATTAGTTGTATGATTAGTTGTATGATTAGTTGTATGATTAGTTGTATGATTAGTTGTGGATCTGTTGTATGATTAGTTGTATGATTAGTTGTATGATTAGTTGTATGATTAGTTGTATGATTAGTTGTATGATTAGTTGTATGATTAGTTGTATGATTAGTTGTATGATTAGTTGTATGATTAGTTGTATGATTAGTTGTATGATTAGTTGTGGATCTGTTGTATGATTAGTTGTATGATTAGTTGTATGATTAGTTGTATGATTAGTTGTATGATTAGTTGTATGATTAGTTGTATGATTAGTTGTATGATTAGTTGTATGATTAGTTGTATGATTAGTTGTATGATTAGTTGTATGATTAGTTGTGGATCTGTTGTATGATTAGTTGTATGATTAGTTGTATGATTAGTTGTATGATTAGTTGTATGATTAGTTGTATGATTAGTTGTATAATTAGTTGTATGATTAGTTGTATGATTAGTTGTATGATTAGTTGTATGATTAGTTGTATGATTAGTTGTATGATTAGTTGTGGATCTGTAGTATGATTAGTTGTATGATTAGTTGTATGATTAGTTGTATGATTAGTTGTATGATTAGTTGTATGATTAGTTGTATGATTAGTTGTATGATTAGTTGTATGATTAGTTGTATGATTAGTTGTATGATTAGTTGTATGATTAGTTGTATGATTAGTTGTGGATCTGTTGTATGATTAGTTGTATGATTAGTTGTATGATTAGTTGTGGATCTGTTGTATGATTAGTTGTATGGTTAGTTGTATGATTAGTTGTATGATTAGTTGTATGATTAGTTGTATGATTAGTTGTATGATTAGTTGTATGATTAGTTGTATGATTAGTTGTATGATTAGTTGTATGATTAGTTGTATGATTAGTTGTATGATTAGTTGTGGATCTGTTGTATGATTAGTTGTATGATTAGTTGTATGATTAGTTGTATGATTAGTTGTATGATTAGTTGTATGATTAGTTGTATGATTAGTTGTATGATTAGTTGTATGATTAGTTGTATGATTAGTTGTATGATTAGTTGTGGATCTGTTGTATGATTAGTTGTATGATTAGTTGTATGATTAGTTGTATGATTAGTTGTATGATTAGTTGTATGATTAGTTGTATGATTAGTTGTATGATTAGTTGTATGATTAGTTGTATGATTAGTTGTATGATTAGTTGTATGATTAGTTGTGGATCTGTTGTAAAATTAGTTGTATGATTAGTTGTATGATTAGTTGTATGATTAGTTGTATGATTAGTTGTATGATTAGTTGTATGATTAGTTGTATGATTAGTTGTATGATTAGTTGTATGATTAGTTGTATGATTAGTTGTATGATTAGTTGTATGATTAGTTGTGGATCTGTTGTATGATTAGTTGTATGATTAGTTGTATGATTAGTTGTATGATTAGTTGTATGATTAGTTGTGGATCTGTTGTATGATTAGTTGTGGATCTGTTGTATGATTAGTTGTATGATTAGTTGTATGATTAGTTGGTGATGAGGTATGCGCTCCATCCTCATATGCACAATTGGTTACGATTTTTTTTTCTTCTGGAGCCTTCATGATTTTTTAAATCTGGTGTAGTATTATCATGAACCAGCCTATAACAGTACACCTTGTGTCTTAAGAATCTACGGTGAAACTCGTACTCCTTTGTTCTGAAAGTATTTATTTTCATTGTTGACCCTTTTGTGTCTGCGTTGGTACCTTGGCTCATGTGAATGCAGTTGGTGGGTATACAACCTTTCAACAAGATTGTATATCGCGTCCATGAGGAAAGAGTCTCGTGCCTTCTTTACTGCCTGCATTGGAGCTTTCAAAGACAACCCGGCAACCATCTTGACTGATGTTGTCATGCCTCCCTTGTGCAGAGCAACGTTTGGTGAGACAAATAACGATGACGACGGCGCCGGTGATGACGACGACGACAATGATGTTGGCAACCACGATGACAATATGAATGATGATGATGATGATGATGATGCTGCTGATGATGACGATGATGATGACGACGACGACGACGATGATGATGATGATGATGATGATGATGATGATGATGACGACGATAATGTGCTATTACCTGACATGTCACGGATTCCATTCCCGCTTGCGGGCGCAAAACTTCTGGTTGTCCCTAGCAACGATTATAGGTTACCTATAATCTTTGTCCCTAGCAACGATTATAGGTTACCTATAATCTTTGTCCCTAGCAAGGTTTCGCCGCTGTTATAGTAACTCTCTATTCGACCTTCAGGATGGATTAGGACAATAGAGAGACACACGACCAAGTGGAACTTTGAACTAGCAGACTGTCTTTGGGATCTGGGGTATCCGAGCATTTAAGACCAAACGCTACGATGTCCGTTAATGGGCAGTGTAGACAGAACTGGCAGCAGACGCGAGTAGATCATTCAGAGCACTGAAACGTTTGCAGAGACGTCGCCTGTCCTGCCCCTGCCTGGCGTCTCGAAACTCTTGGGTCTCTCTGCTGCAGGGTTTCGGTTCTGTAATGGGAAGGCTAAAAAAAATCCTCCACGCTATCACGTGCCTTCAGGTGTGAAAACTCCCCGAAGGATGTAGGTGGTAGTGGTACGTACCTCACTGGCATTCCTTCCAGCATCGATGCCAGCATGGATAGACCAGGGGACCTGGAGACCAGGTAGTGATATGCATAGAGACTGAAACGACATTTTATGTGCTCAAGTTTCTTTATTAAATCAGACACGTTTATCTTTCACCGCACAACACATGTTTACGAGTCTGTCTCCCTTCCTGGAACTTCCCGTGGAAGGCAAGCAAACCAGACCCTGCAGTTATGAATCTCCCCGTGGTTTAGGAGTTAGAATTGACCCACCGCGTCTCCCTACGCGATTTTAAAGAGAACTATAGCGTGACCTGACTCGCTTTTATCATACAGATGCAGATATTTTATTCGTTGCCTTTAAAAAGGATTTTCTTGTCCAGCACATATTAAATAAACAGGTGATCAATTGCCTTACGTAGCCTACAAAGGCTGATAAGCTATAAATCTCCATCCATCCATCTATTCATCCATCCACTCATCCATCCATTCATCCACCCACCCATCCATCCTTCCATCCATCCATCCATCCATCCACCCAGCAGTCATGAACACAGCTTCCCGGGAGACCTTGCAACATCCCTGCATGTAGGATGAAGAGTGCTGTGCGGGGAAATATAACAAGAACGATGCCTCAGGCAATCGATCTGTCTGTCTGTCTGTCTGTCTGTCTGTCTGTCTGTCTGTCTGTCTGTCTGTCTGTCTGTCTGTCTGTCTGTCTGTCTGTCTGTCTGTCTGTCTGTCTGTCTGTCTGTCTGTGTGTGTGTCTGCCGGTCTGTCTGCCTGTCTGTGTGTGTGTGTGTGTGTGTGTGTGTGTGTGTGTGTGTGTCTGTCTGTCTGTCTGACTGTCTGTCTGTCTGTCTGTCTGTCTGTCTGTCTGTCTGTCTGTCTGTCTGTCTGTCTGTCTGTCTGTCTGTCTGTCTGTCTGTCTGTCTGTCTGTCTGTCTGTCTGTCTGTCTGTCTGTCCGTTTGTCTGCCTGTCTGTCTGTCTGTCTGTCTGTGTGTGTGTGTGTCTGTGTGTCTGTCTGTTTGTCTGCCTGCCTGTCTGTCTGTCTGTCTGTCTGTCTGTCTGTTTGTCTGCCTGTCTGTCTGTCTGTCTGTGTGTGTGTCTGTCAGTCTGTTTGTCTGTC
>JAWQFJ010035575.1:0-7500 GCA_034096865.1 Theodoxus fluviatilis
CTCCTCCCTCCTCCCTCCCCTCCTCCCTCCCCTACCCTCCTCCCTCCCCTCCCCTCCTCCCCCCCCTCCTGCTCCCCCCCCCTCCTCCCTCTCCCTGCTCCCCTCCCCTCCCCTCCCTGCTCCTCCTCCCCCCTCCTCTCCTGCTCCCCTTCCCCTCCCTCCCCTCTCCCCTCCTCCTCCCTCCTCCCTCCTCCCCCCTCCTCCCTTCTCTCCCCTCCTCCCTCACCTCTCCCTCTCCTCCTCCCCCTCCCTCTCCTCGCTCCTCCTCCTCCCTCTCTCCCTGCTCCCTCCCCTCCTCACCTCTCCCTCCTCCCCTCCCCCCTCCTCTCCCTCTCCTCCCTCCCTCCCTCCTCCCTCCCCTCCCTCCTCCTCTTCCCTCCTCCCCTCCCTCTCCCTCTCTCCTCCCTCTCCTCTCCTCCTCCCCCTCCCTCTCCCTCCTCCCCTCCCTCTCCCTTCCCTCCCTCCCTCCCTGCTCCCTACCTCTCCCCTCCCCTCCCCCTCACCTCTCCCTGGCTCCCCCCCCCCCTCACCTCTCCTGCTCCTCCCCCTCCTCTTCCTGCTCCCTCACTCTCCCTCCTCCTCCCCCCCCTCCCTCTCCTCCTCCCTCCTCCCCTCTCCCTCCCCCCTCTCTCACCTCCCTCCTCCCCCCCCCCCCCACCTTCTCCTCTTCCCCTCCTCACTCTCTCCTCTTTCCCCTCCTCCTCCCTTCTCTCCCTCCTCCCCTCCTTCTCCCTCTCCCTCCTCCTCCCCTCTCTCCTCCTCTCCTTGCTCCCCCTCCCCTCCCCACTCCTGCTCCCCCCTCTCCTCCTCTCCTGCTTCCTCCTCCTCCCTTCCCTCTTCCCCCCCCTCTCACCTCTCCCTCTCCCCTCCCCTCCTCCTCCCTGGCTCCTCCCTCCTCACTCTCCCGCTCCCCCCCCCCTCACCTCTCCCTGGCTCCCCTCCCCCCTCACCTCTCCCTGGCTCCCCTCCCCCCCCCCCCCTCCCCCTCCCCTCCCCTCCCCTCCCCTCCCCCGGGCTCCCCCCCCCCCCTCACCTCTCCCTGGCCCCCCCCCCCCCTCACCTCTCCCCTCCTCCCCCCCCCTCACCTTCTCCCTGCCCCCCCCCCCATCCTTCACCTCCCCTGTCTCCTTCCCCTCACCTCCCCTGCCTCCCCCCCCTCACCTCTCCCTGGCCCCCCCCCCTCTTCTCCCTCGTTCCCCTCACCTCTCCCTGGCCCCCCCCCCCCTCCCCTCTCCCTCTCCCCCCCCCCCCCCCTCACCTCTCCCTGGCTCCCCCCCCCCCCTCACCTCTCCCTGGCTCCCCCCCCCTCACCTCTCCCTGGCTCCCCCCCCCCTCACCTCTCCCTGGCTCCCCTCACCTCTCCCCTTGGCTCCCCCCCCCTCCCTCCCCTGCCCCCCCCTCTCCTCTCCCTGCCCCCCCCCCTCACCTCTCCCTGGCTCCCCTCCCCCTCATCTCTCTCCCTGGCTCCCCTTCCCCTCACCTCTCCCTGGCTCCCCCACCCCACCCCTCACCGGCTCCCCTCCCCCCTCACCTCTCCCTGGCTCCCCTCACCTCTCCCTGGCTCCCCTCCCCCCTCACCTCTCCTCTCTCTCCCGAGCCTCCGACCTTCTCTCGACGCCCCCCCCCCCCTCCCCCGACACCCTGCTACTGTTCCCATTCATTCTCCCACCCCCCACTATGTACCATCTCACCCCTTTCTAACCTCCTAGACCGCCACCCGCCCCTTCTCTCTCTCTCTCTCTCTCTCTCTCTCTCTCTCTCTCTCTCTCTCTCTCTCACTTCCGCTTGCCTCATTGTTCCTTATTGTTTCATTTCCCTTCCATTTACTAACAAGCCACACTACAACCCCCGCTACATGCAGTCTCAACCCCCTCTTCCGCACCTCATTTCCGTCCTGTCCCCTCCCCTCTGCTATCACTTCCTCCTCCCCCCCCCTAAACTCTCACCACCACCCTCGGCTCCATCTCATCCCCCACTTACGTCTGAGATGCGACCAGCACATGGCTGGAGAGTTTCACGATGGAAGAAGCGCTAATGCAGGATGCCTCCCGTGCCCCGGCTGCTGTAGCCTCTCCCGTGTGTAGCCACCCTGCTCTGAGGTCCAATTAGTGGAGTGCTCTATCGACCTGGCCATTACTTGCATGGATGCCTTATCAACATTTTCATTTATGTATATTTAGGGCGTGGGTCATGGATCAAATGTTTGTGTGTGTCTGTGTGTGTGTGTGTGTGTGTGTGTGTGTGTGTGTGTGTGTGTGTGTGTTGTGGTGTGTGGTGTGGTGTCGTGTGTGTGAGTGTGTGTGTGTGGTGTGTGTTTTGTGTGCGTGTTTTGTGTGTGTGGTGTGTGTGTGTGTGTGTGTGTGTGTGTGTGTGTGTGTGTGTGAGTGTGTGTGTGTGTGTGTGTGTGTGTGTGTGTGTGTGTGTGTGTGTGTGTGTGTGTGTGTGTGTGTGTGTGGTGTGTGTGAGTGTGTGTGTGTGTGTGTGTGTGGTGTTTGACTGTGTGTGTGTGTGCGCGAGCGTTTGAGTGTGTGTGTGTGTGTACGTTTGAATGTGTGTGTGTGTGTGTGTGTGTGTGTGTGTGTGTGAGTGTGTGTGTCTGTGTGTACGTTTGAATGTGTGTGTATGTGTGTGCGTGGTGTGTGTGTGTGTGTGTGTGTGTGTGTGTGTGTGAATGTGTGTGTGCATGAATGTGTGTGTGTGTGCGCGTGTGCGTGCATTTTGTGCATGTGCGTGTTGCGCCTGTGTATACTGTTACGAGACGGGGCTCTTGATCTCTCACTTAAGAAAGATTGTCTAGGGGTTTATCTTGCCGTCTTGTAACATCCACTTTCTTTCCATGCAATCAAGGGGTGAACGAGACTACACAGAGAAGATAAGTAGGTGGAATTTGACTTTTAAAATAACTTTAATAATATGGAAGTAATAATGATAATTCTTAATATAATTAATTCAAAGTATTATGTCATACCATGTTTAGCCAGCCAGCCTTTCAATGGTTACACTTATCTGTGAGCGTTCAATTCAGCTGATCACTGATGAGCGTAGAGCCCTTTCAACAGGGTTGTAGATGGATGAACATGTAGGGCCCAGGGGAGATGGGCCTGCCCGGGAATCTTGAATTCTGGTGCTTGGGAAGGGAGGGTAACGTTGAACGTCTCCCCTCCGCGTTGAGGCTGTTCGTAGGTCAGGCGTGACGCTGTCTGTGGGGTCAGGCATGACGCTGTCTGTGGGGTCAGGCCAAGCGTGGCAGCCTGATAACTCTGGTCTTCTGGTGGAGGTGTCGAATCACGCCCATCTGAGTGGACTGGACCCTTGATGGATGGCGTCCGAGGAGTCTTGGGAGGCAGCAGGGCTATGGGTAAGGGGGGTTTCTGGCGTTCCCCCTTTCCATCTCCTGTTTGACCTTGGGCGCAGTCACAGCGAGTGCACTGCACGCCCCAGAGGTAGGGGGTAAGAGAGAGAGAAAGAAAGACGGCGGAGGCTTTATAGTTTTGGGTGCCGTCCACTGACCAATCACACTCTAGGCACCATCTGTGCAGTACCACATTAGTGTCTTTGTCTCTCCACTGACCAATTCTATTCTCGGCACAATCCGTGCAGCAGAATGTTAGCGTCTCTTTGTTCTGTTCAATTCTCACGTTCGGCACCACATTCCAAGGCCTGGCTGGTTTCTCTAAGAGAGAGATTTGAGGCCTGGCTGGCTCTTAAAGTGGACAATGAACTGACTTAAAATTAAAATATCTCGACTCATAACAATACATACTCTGTAGCCAGATTGTGGAGTCGCTCCTTTCGAACTGATGGGCCTGCATGGGGACAAGCGCACAAGGACCCCAGCACGCAACACAACCAGGGATTCACGTACTCGAGTTCCCAGTTTTCCCACGCATCAAAATAAATCTTTTATTGTAAGGAACAAAGGGTAACCTGAGTACCGAGCAGATGCTGTCACGCCCTGCAGGGGATGTGTTTGTCACAGCTTCCACGGCGTGCTGTCCTTATCGGCAGTAGCGCTTTCAGCTGTGCACCTCGCTGCTACCACGGCTGGAGGCTGGACTGCAGGATCGTACAAGGCTAGGGGTGCGTTGCAATAGACGCGAGGAAAGCCAAGACCCTGCGAGGAATAGGCCGGTGTCAACATGTGTCAACACGGTGAAAGCAGATGTACAGGCAGTGTAAATGCTACTTGGGGCTGGCTGTGCGGGTGCTACCGGAGCAGGCCCCGAAAACGCAAAGACCGCAGCATTCCAGCTGATGAGGGAGGTATGAGACTCTTGACACATGTTGACACCGGCCTGTGCCTCACAGGATCCTCGCGTGAGCAACGCGCCCCAGGCCTGCAGTTGGCCCCCCGAGTGAGTGAGTTGGAGGTGGAAGGCTCTCGTGCCTTGTCCTCGAGTCAAGGGCGTGCAAATGAGGAGCGGCGCCCATTAAGATGTGGCGAAGTGACCTCGCCCTGTCTGCCTGACCCCATGTCACCAGCCTCCCCATTGATCCCTTCCCCCTTTGATTTTTTTCTTTTTCTTTTTGGCGTCTCTACCCTGGCTCTGCTGTGTGAAGCCACTCGACGGAATTCCTGAGGACGCTGGTGTAAACACGGAGGGTGCCCGCAGAGTGGGCCTTTTTGTAGAGAAAACGTGTTCGCTGTATGTGTGTTGTGTGATAAGTGTTGTGTGTTATGTGTTGTGTGATGTGTTATATTATGTTGTGTGATATATGTTGTGTGATGTGTGTTGTGATGTGTTTTGTGTGATGTGTGTTATGTGATGTGTGGTGTGTGTTGTGTGTTGTGTGATGAGTGATGTATGTTGTGTGATATATGTTGTGTGATGTGTGTTGTGTGATGTGTTTTGTATGATGTGTGTTATGTGGTGTGTGTTGTGTGAAGCGCTCTCCGAGTTGCATGAATAAGTCTTAGTATTACAAGCACGAGCATGGGCGAGAGTCGCTTAAAGAAGGCGTTTTTTCCTGTCCTTGAATCCAAAACTGCTGAAAGCGAGATTTCTTTACAAATATAACGTGGTCAATGATTACTTAAGGCAATAATTTAATCGATAAAAATATTTGACTACAATAGTTGCACGGGGTTTTAAAGTGCCAGCAACGTGTGTGTGTGTGTGTGTGTGTGTGTGTGTGTGTGTCTGTGTGTGTGTCTGTGTGTCTGTGTGTGTGTCTGTGTGTCTGTGTTTGTGTGTGTGAGGAGAGAGAGAAAGAGAGAGAGAGAGAGAAAGAGAGAAGAGAGAGAGAGAGAGAGAGAGAGACGTATTATCACACGCAGGTCTGTATGTAAGGCGATGCGTCATCATGATGGGATTCGTAAACTAACGCCGTATCAATCGGGACGATGAGCAAATTTACTGGTGCTAGCATGTAGTCAGTTAACCTGCTCCATTTGAAGAATTATTTATCTCAAAATAACGTTAGCCGGGAAGTCGGATCACAAACGTCGGTGTTTTATTGGCATGATCAAAGACGACAATGTCGTACCCAGCAAAGCAACTTGCAGGAGGAATAGCGGCGAACCTCTGGTCTCGACCCTAAGTCAACATGGCGGGCTTACCGAAAAACGTTCTCTGTCCGAGAGGGCAAGCCTGGCGGCAGCGGCGTCTCCCTGTTGCTCAACTCCCCAGCTGGCTTCAGCCATCCACGTCATCACGCTCGCCACCAGGAGTGCATTTATTCAGGTCCTCCGTGACGAAGACGAGTGTTTGAGGAGAAATAGACGACGTTCCGGTGCGAGAGGGTGAGGCGGTACGTCCCCATCAGAAATATCGGATTTGCCCGCGCATCGCCACTCTGGTCCTCTCGGCTTACGTCACGCCTCAAGGCCAAGGACGAGTCCTTGACCCGGGCTTGCCGCGTCCTCGGCATCTGTCTGCTTTCTGACGCACGCTTCGCCCTCGTAACCGCGGTCACACCAAGGCCAGTGTGTGGTTTAATGTCTCGTCTCGTGAATTCCATTTTACGAGAGCGGCGAGTTACATTTGGAGCAGGCAGTAACTTTTACATGCCATATGACGTCGTTTGCAAGTGTTAAGGGTCGCCAGTTGTCGCCAGGGACCTCGAGACAGCGTGCCTGATGGTCTTTTTGCAAGTGTTGTTTGGTGTCAATCTAAATTGCCTGAGTGTGGTCGAGCTTTTTTCCCTTCGCACACCTTACTCTCCAATAATATCGGTGGAGAGCAAAGCCACATTACGCGCATTTGCCGTCTCATTGACCGCCAGCATTCAACAAGGTGAATGGGTGCAGCCGACACACACACACACACCATCACCCCCACCCCCGCCTCAGGCCCCCATCCCTCCTTTCCCATCCTTACCCCCTCCCCTCTCACCCAGTCCCGTAAATTCCCCAAGTGCCGAGGGGCTTTGGCGAGATCTCCCTCTCGTTTCTTGGCGACATCACCGCTATTTGCCTGAGGCCAGCAATGACTGGAGGGAGGCTGGATTTGCCGAGCTGGCAGCACACAGACACACGGACAGACGGACAGACGAACCGGGGCGATGCTGCCATCACCAGACCCTTCTCCAGCTCCAGTCCTCCCTCAGTGATCTACTCCCGCTCCAGACTCCTGTGGCTGTGCCGTCACCCGTGAAGAAGATTCTTGGACGTAGATCGACGTAGGTAGAAAGTTTTAAAGCATTTTGTATGTGTGGGCTAACTAGGATCTCATGCTTGTCAACACCATTACTGTGCTTGAAGACCATATTGGTCATTATCTTTCTCTCTCGAGGTACACCGTGTCTGTCACTATATTAGTGTGGGATTTTCGTGAATAGGTGTATCGTTGCTCTTGACAGTAATGGGACTGACAATGAGCAGTTTGTATGCGAGGTATAGAAAAGACTTGTGTTTTTCATTCCCACGTATGATGTTCGTAAAGGACACTCTGCTCTGATGAGCAGCTTTCAGTCCCGAGGCACGTTCTGCCTGTAACAACTCGAGTGTTTTGGAGCATTTCATTCATAAACTTACGTTATCCTACAAAAAAAGCAAACGCGTGTCCTACACTTAAAAGGTGCTGATAGGTTGTTATCTGAGCGCGTTTATGATTCGTCATGTCTGTAGGAGACAAATCGAGAGTTGCAGAACATTTATTGTTTCATAGAGTTGAGATACTCTTCACAAACGAATGGAAAGATGGAAGTTTCATTCATGATTTCCGAGTCGATGGCGTCAAGACCGTACTCAGGCTCCCGCTTCCTCTCACTGACCATGTCTGTCCCTCTCACTGTACATGTATGTCCCTCTCACTGTACATGTCTGTCCCTCTCACTGTACATGTCTGTTCCTCTCACCGTGCATGTCTGTCCCTCTCACTGTACATGTCTGTCCCTCTCACTCTACATGTCTGTCCCTCTCACTGTACATGTCTGTCCCTCTCACTGTACATGTCTGTCCCTCTCACTCTACATGTCTGTCCCTCTCACTCTACATGTCTGTCCCTCTCACTCTACATGTCTGTCCCCCTCACTGTGCATGTCTGTCCCTCTCACTGT
>JAWQFJ010035575.1:12500-15000 GCA_034096865.1 Theodoxus fluviatilis
CATCAAACCTGGGAAATCGCCAGGTCTGGACGATATACCAGGCGAATGCTTGAAAGCGGCTTGTGACTCGATCGGACCGTTCTTGACAAAGATGTTTAATGTTCTTTTTGAAACTCAGTCCTTTCCACAAGTATGGTCTCGGTCTGTAATAATCCCGCTGTTTAAAAAGGGATCCAGAATGGATCCAAACAACTATCGAGGCATATCCTTACTAAGCACACTCAGCAAGATATTTTCATCCATCTTGACGCGCCGCTTGCGACTCTGGGCGGAAGACGAAGACAAAATATGTCACGAACAGTCGGGCTTCAGGATGAAGCATTCAACGATTGACCACGTTTTCACGCTGTACTCCATGATCCTCAAGCACGTCTATGGCAGGCGTCGTGGGAAGTTGTACGTGGCCTTCGTTGACTACGAGAAAGCGTTCGATTCTGTGAATCGCGATCTGCTCTGGCGCGCGCTTGATGCTGCAGGACTTTCAACTAAAATTATTAAAATGCTGAAAGCCATGTACGCCCGTGTCCAGTCATGCGTTAGGTGGAACTGGATACTCTCTGAATTCTTCAGATGCCCAGCTGGTGTGAAGCAGGGAGCCTTGGAGAGTCCGTTATTGTTTGCTCTCTACATGAACTCGGTGGCTGACCACGTGCGCATGCATGGAAAACATGGCGTCCAGCTCCTGCCTGGAACAAAAGAACTCTACCTTCTCTTGTTTGCCGATGACACTGTCCTTCTCTCTACCACCCCCTATGGGTTACAAAACCAACTAAACAACCTAGGGAGTGTATCTAAATCATTAGGTTTAAAGATTAACGTAGACAAAACAAAGGTCATGGTTTTTCGTAAGGGTGGACATCCTTGCGCAAGGCGAAAAGTGGTCACTTGATGACAAATCTCTAGAAATAGTCAACAGGTACAAGTACCTTGGCATAGTCTTCTCCACCAGATTATCCATGAACGTTTGTACTGATGATCTGGCGTCAAAAGGAAAGCAAAAAGTTGTTCAGACCTTGAAGGCAATGTGGAACCTGCACACACTTGATCCGAAAGTGTTTTTCAAGCTATTTGACGCGCAGGTGCAATCGACAATGCTCTATGGGTCTGAGATATGGGGCCTGCATAATGCAGGAAATATAGAAAAAGTCCATACATTTGCCTGCAAGAGGATCCTTGGATTAGACACCCGGACACCAAACCAAATGGTATACGGGGATCTTGGCAGATACCCTTTGTCTATTTCGTATATCACCAAGGCGGTCAAATACTGGCTCAGACTATCCACTATGCCAATAACAAGACTCCCAAAACAAGTATACCTCATGTTAAAGAATGCTAATATTCCAACAAATGCTAACTGGGTAGAACACATTAAAACCTGCCTGTGTCGGTCAGGTTTTTCTTACGTATGGCAAAATGAAGGTGTTGGCAACAACACTGGTTTTTTGAATCAATTTAAGCAAAGACTTAAAGACTGCTGGCACCAAACATGGCATGATAAATGTGCAACGAGTTCTAGGTACCACTGGTACTCATTACTCTAAGGTCAATTTGGTCTAGACGAGTACTTGTTTACTCTTACTATTAAAAAGTTTTGGGATACATTTGTTAGATTTCGCTTTGGAATCAAAAATCTGCAGACAAACCAGCCGTTTGTAAATCGACACCACTTAAATGTTAAGTGTGCATTTTGTACAGCCACTGAGAATGAAGATCATGTTATCCTACATTGCCCTGTCTATAACAAACTTCGAAAGAAATATCTTGAGAGATATCTTAAGAGACATACATACACTAGCTGTATACATTTACTACAGGGAGAAGACCCTAGAAAAACAAGAGACGTAGCTAGGTATATTTACTACGCCTTAATTCTCAGAGACCAGAAGCTCTCCAACATAACCTCTTTACCTCACGTAAACCTCTAAGTGTCCATGACACTTTGTTTTTCTTGTAACGTGTAGCGAGCAGCGGGCTTGATAAAGAGTTCCAGTTCTCTCTCTCTCTCTCTTCTTTTCCCTCGTCAGTTCCTATCAGACTCTCAGTATGAGCATTAGACTAAAATTTAATACGTGAACAATTTGACGTCGGTGTACACATATTTCATTTTATTCAAATGTAATCACATATGGAAGAGTTTTGATATGTCACTTTCTTATCAGGAGAAAACATTTTACTATGCCAACTGATTCGCTAATGTTTTTAATTTGTATATATGTGCGTATACCTACATGACGGGTTGTTGGCCGCAAATAAACAATAAATCAATCAATCTCTCTCTCACTCTCCTCCCTCATTCCCTCCCTCTCCCCCACCCTCTCCCCCACCCTCTCTCTCCAACCCACCAACCCTCTAACTCTCATTCTCTCTTCCCTTCCTCCTCCTTTCCTCAGTCTCTCTCTCTCTCTCTCTCTCTCTCTCTCTCTCTCTCTCTCTCTCTCTCTCTCTCTCTCTCTCTCTCTCTCTTAACACATTTGAATATTTTGCCTCAAGGGCTGAA
>JAWQFJ010035575.1:20000-32500 GCA_034096865.1 Theodoxus fluviatilis
CTGATGTACAGCGTCACCGCTTAACCATGAAACTGGGGAGACGGGGAGGAGAGACAGGAGGGTGGTAGGGGGCTTAGGCAAGCTAGTACAAAGAGAACAGTGAGGGGAGGAAGATGAAGAAACTTAGACAGGATTCGGGAACGATTTTAAGAAGAGGTGAGTTTTGAGAGCAGAGCGAAAGGTCGAGGGAGATGTAGAGTGACGAATAGAGGCGGGGAGGTCATTCCTGATAGAGGGAGCCTGATAAAAGAAAGAGCGTTCACCAAATTTTGTTTTAACTGGAGAGTCATCCGGGAACCTGAGGATTCCTGTGTCTGCGGAAGAGCGTAACTGTCTAGCGGGTGTGTAGGTGCGCATGGGTTTAGAGAGATATTGAGGAAGGGATTCAGCGAAGTAATGGTAGCAAAGACAGGCAATCTTGTATTGGACTCTAGCACTAATGGGCAACCATTGGAGAAATCGGAAGAGAGGAGTGAGATGATCTGACTTTTTTTACTTACAGATGAGTCGAGCTGCAGCATCTTGCACTCATTGAAGTTTATCGGTGAGATATGCGGGAAAGCCGGCAAGAAGGCCGTTGCAATAATCCAGGCGACTGAGAATAAGAGAACAGACTAGGATAGTAGGAGCTTGAGTGGTGAGAAGGTGTCTGAGTGCGCTTATCTGTCTGAGTTGTATGTATGAAGATTTGCAAGTGTTTTGGACAAAGTCGGAAAGAGAAAGATGAGAGTCGAGGATGAAACCAAGGTTTTTGACTTATGAAACAAAGGCGACGTCAGCGTCTCCTACCCTGATAGAAGACTGGAGGGATGGAGGCGTCACAAGTCTCTGAGACTTGACAAGAAGGCATTCGGTTTTGGAATCGTTTAGCTGGAGTTTGTTGTGTTACATCCATGACTTAACATCAGAAAGACAGGTCAGTAGAGTGTCTAAAGTGGGTTGGAATTGATCTAAGGTGGTGTCTTTGTAGAGCTGATTGTCATCTGCAAATGCATGCTGACTGATTGAGTGCTGAGCGACTATGTCAAACAAAGGTTGCATGTTAAGAACGAACAAAACTGGACCCAGTACTGAGCCCTGGGGAACGCCAAACCGGACAGGAGAAGGAGCTGAGTACTGATTGTTGATGGAGACCGTTTGAAATCTGTCAGTGAGATAGGAATGAAACCAGGCAAGGGCAGAATTAGAAATTCCGAACGTGCTTCGCAGACGTGAAAGGGGAGTGTTGTGGTCTATTTTGTCAAAAGCCGCTGACAAGTCTACGAGGGTGAGAATAATGTTTTCCCTGATCTAAAGAAGAGTAAAGGTCGCCGAGGATTTTGGATTTGGGCCAACTTCTTTGGAGTTCATGAAGAGTTGTGTGCAAATGGTTTTGAATGTGCTCCATGACGCCTTACCTGACACTCCATGGTCCGAAAATGACATTGTTCGTGTTCAGCGATGGGGAGCTGCCAGAGGGAATAACTGCAAACTACGGCCTCTGATAGTAGAGGTGAGCACATTTTCAGACAAGCTCTACCTGCTGAAGTACGACAGAAACGCCTTGCGTAGTAGAGGAATACAAATCTCCTGCGAGCTCACCAGCAGACGGGCAAAACTCCTCATGGACGTATGCGAGCTGGGACCCCAAGCCGTTTTTCGTAACAACAAACTGTGGTTCCGTGACGCTGGACCCAGCCGCCGATCCAAGCACCAGAAGCAAGGAAGACAGTGGAAAAGGACAGACGACAGAAATCAACACGCACCTCAGTATGAACTCCGGAATGAGCATTAAAGATCACTTCGGGCTTGTTCAAGGGTGCAAAGCACAGATGGCCGACTTGTTCAGTGCGACGTCTGGGCTCACCCAGACAATTGCACTGAAAACAAACATCATGGTTCGGTAGCGGTAGCAGGCAAAGGACAGCATACGAATGCTATCCCTTGCTGGCACAGGAACGATCATGAGGAGCCCTCAAGAAACACAGAAGTCGTTCCAGAGGGACAGTGGCGTTCCATCGAAAGCCAACCTGAACAGTCGAGGAGATCCTCACAGGAATCTCATCAAGGGGTCGACACATGGCAGAATATAAAAGCAGCACTGACGTCCGGAAACGATGCAAATGTTTCGGGTTCTGTTGAGCCTGCTGAGAGTCATTACCTTCAGTCACAACAAGGGCGAACGACAAAAAGCCAAGACGAAAGTTTCTGTCACGACTCAGTGATGTTGGCCCACAGGAAGGGAGATTCGTCGGACGAAATCGTGGATTTGGTTGGCGGGCCAGAAAAAATAATTGAGTCAGAAGATGCAGTGTATACTGCAGATGGGGGTTTAGTGAATGAAATCGAGGATCCATACGAAGGCACAGAAAACGATAGAAGGGTGGCTAATCAAATCGTAGGGCGTAGATGCGCCGGATGCCACCTCTGGAAGGAGTACCACTCCTGATAAAGCGCAGGCTGCGGCTGGCAACAGCCATCACCCAGTCGTTTCAATGAACTCGGCGTTTGTATGGAAGGATCGACTGCGGAGCAGATCCGTATCGGCACTCAAAACAAACCGTCTGGAGACACAGTTCTGACCGAGAGGCCGGGACCCATTTCCGGAAATAGAAGAAAAGAAAGAAGGTGGAAAAGGTGTGAATAGAAAGGGTTTAGCATTAGTAAGCTGGAACGTTGAGGGGCTGTCTTCTAAACTCGCAGAGCCAGGTTTGCTGAAATACATAAATGGCTTTGATATATGCTGTCTGACGGAAACGTTTTCTTCTTCGAACTTTGATTTCAGCATATATTTTGAAGGCTATTTTATTTTGCTCTCCCTGGAAGTAAATTGTCCTCACAGGACAGGAGATCAGGAGGAGTCATGATGATAGTGAATAGAGATCTATAGAAGGTTGTATGTATGTATGTATGTATGTATTTTGGCTCTTATATAGCGCCAATCTCACACCCAAAGGCAAGCTCAAGGCGCTCAACACAGTCTTGATACAGACTGTGATACCATACTAGCTTTGAGTGTTCGCAACTCTCTCCTCAAACACACTATACTGATGTGATGGAGTGGCATGAGTCATGATGGTAGCAGGGCGCAGGTATGAGACAAATCGTACTTGCTTCCCACAACTTTATTCATCCATGGGTACAGGAGCCCCTGGCTGGTCCGAGGCCTGATGATAATGGCCTGGACCAAGCCAAGACCATGGTCATAGTGATCTCTCCCCCAGATGGTATGGGGTCTCTCAAGAGACTGGTGGTGAACGCCTCTGTAGAGACTGATGGTGAGCTCTCTCCCGACCTGCCGACAGCCCCTCCTTATCAAAGCAACGCGCGGACCCCAGGGGAGCCAGGCTTGAAATCAGCAGTGGTGGATTTCAGCCTGTCTTGGGGTTGTGCTTTCCAAGTGATATAAAAAGGCTCATTGCTGCCTTATACTTACTTTAAATTATTCAAACCAAGCGTTGCCTTGATAGGCATAACAAAGTCAATCGAATGAATATTGCACCATTGCAATCAGATGCCTTAATTTAGAGAAATTATCAAATTTGTCTCTAGATTCTAACGATTTATGAATAGCCGCGCAAACGATAGAGGGGAGCTGTCAGAGGTCACATGTCAAGTTCAATTAACAAACAGATAAGGGGAGGCGCACTGGGACCCTCCCAGGCTGATAAGATACATAGTAAGCAGGTCTTACAACATATATATAGAACATGGCCGTCTGAGACGCAGGATACATGATACAGGGATACAGGAAGGGGGGAGAGGGGAAACATGCTGACAGTGCTTGGCTTGGGCCAGCGCTTTGACAAGGCAAAAGGGAGAGGAGGGGGAGGAAAGAGAGAGGGCGAGAGAGAGAGAGAGAGAGAGAGAGAGAGAGAGAGAGAAAGAGAGAAGGAGAGAGAGGGAGAGAGAGAGAGAGAGAGAGAGAGAGAGAGAAAGAAAGAGAGAGAGAGAGAGAGAGAGAGAGAGAGAGAGAGAGAGAGAGAGAGAGAGAGAGAGAGAGAGAGAGAGTAAAACTTTGGGCTTCACTTCACCCGGCCCTATATCCCGCCAATCTAACAGTACTTCGCCCTCGTTCAGATGATTACAAGTAGTCATTTAACATAGAAAACATCATAGCATCCGAACTTGATACAACAGGTTGGGTCAGACATCTTGAAGCGGTCTTAACCCTTCAGCAAGTGTCATCAACCTGACATAAAACATTCAAAACTTGTGCCTCACAAACAAGCTAGAAGCGGTCTGAACCCTTCAACTAGATGTAACAAGCCACAGGTTAAACACTAAATATTGGTGCTACACTCAACAGTAACACCCCGCAATGCTGATGAACGCATTACGAATTCCACCGTAATAAGACCAATTACGGTGCCACCGCAATGGACACTCTGCCATTACGAACCATAACAACAAGAAGGGCAAAGCCCATACGACTCACATGCTTGACCTTGACCTTTATATGACCGTGACCTTCAAGGTCAAGGTCAAACAACTAAACCTACCAATGACATCATACACAAAGAAATGCTTTACACATTTTCCCTACCAAAATACATGTGACCTTGACCCAAGGTCAAGGTCATCCAACGTCATGCAACACAAAGCTGTTAATTCAAGACATAGGAAGCACAATGGTGCTTATTGGCACTTTCTACCATGAGATATAGTCACTTTTAGTGGTTCACTACCCCATTTTGGTCACATTTCATAAGGGTCAAAGTGACCTTGACCTTGATGATATGTGAACTAATGTGTCTCATGATGAAAGTATAACATGTGCCCCACATAATTGTTAAGTTTGAAACAGTTATCTTCCATAGTTCAGGGTCAAGGTCACTTCAAAATAGGTATACAATCCAACTTTGAAGAGCTCCTGTGACCTTGACCTTGAAGCAAGGTCAACCAAACTGGTATCAAAAGATAGGACTTGCTTTGACCTATATACCACTTGTAGCTAAGGTCGCCATTCTCAATAACGTGGGAGAAAATTGGGAAAATGTGAAAAATGACTGTTTTTGAGACCACATTTATGGCTCCTGTGACCTTGACCTTGAAGCAAGGTCAAGTCACTATGTATGTTTTTGAGGCCTTGTCATCATACACCATCATGCCACATTTGGTGTTGATAGACTTCATAGTCTCCGAGAAAAATCCAACGATTAAGTTTTTTACGCCCGGACGGACGGACGGACGGACGGACGCCCGGACGGACGGACGGACGGACGGACGGACGACACGGCTCAGTACATAGACTCACTTTTGCTTCGCATGTGAGTCAAAAATAGACAAAGACATAAGTCCGGGATGCATTGGAACAAGAAATACCAGGCGTGAGGTTACATTCCATGAACAAGGCCTTGGGTGGTATTTGACCTGAATCCACAAGGCTGTCCATCCCAGAATACAACACGCACAACAATGAGACAGTACAGTCAGAATGACCACTTACAATCAAAATATGAACCAATTTTCACACCACAATGGTAACATTTCATTACAAATACGATATCTGAATATATCAAGTGATAAGTATATTACTTCTTAAGTAACTTTAACAGAAAAATTGAATTACACTGTGCACTTTTTTCCCATTACAACAACGTGTATAGAAAGACAAGTAGACAACGATCTTCCATTTAAAAATCAAAATAGCGACTGCAGAAATTGCCTGTTTCGTTGATCAAAATGGATTACTTACAATTAGAGTGTCCATTCCAATGAAAGGAATCGCATCCGTGTGTCTTCACAAAACTGTTCGTTGTCTCTCAACACACACACACACACACACAAACACAACCGAAGACGGCAGTCACACAATGCCGAAATGTTCATGACGGGAATCGAGTCCTGGAGGCGAGCATGTGGAATGCCAGCCGTTGTTTTAGCATTCCAGGGAAGGTGTCTGCTATCTTCGGGTGATGAAGGGCTTGGCTGGTGATTCCAGTCTCACCAAAGGCAGGTTGGAGGGGTGCCCTCTGGAGAGACAGCTGCATGTTGTGGCTCCATTTCATGATAATGTTGTGGCAGAGATGCTCCGGTGATGACAAGGAATGGAACGGCGGGTGGCAGGCTACTGAGGCGGTCGTGCACTGCAGTGTGGCACTGACCATTTTTCTGTCTCTGAAGGAGGTTGAGGCCAAGTCTCGAAAGTGGCAGATGACGTATGCTTCCAGCTGGAGGCGTCTGATGGCGAAATGGAGGCGGTAGTTTTTAGTCTTTTCCTCCGTGGAAAGCGTCAGGCTCCGATGGTATTCAGAAAAGTTCTGGAAAGAGCACGATGTCTCACCCTGCTCAGCAGCGCCATTTGTGATCGAGTGGCATGAGTCATTATGGTAGCAGGGCGCAGGTATGAGACAAATCGTACTTGCTTCCCACAACTTTATTCATCCATGGGTACAGGAGCCCCGGCTGGTCCGAGGCCTGATGATAATGGCCTGGACCAACCCAAGACCATGGTCATAGTGATCTCTCCCCCAGATGGTATGGGGTCTCTCAAGAGACTGGTGGTGAACGCCTCTGTAGAGACTGATGGTGAGCTCTCTCCCGACCTGCCGACAGCCCCTCCTTATCAAAGCAACGCGCGGACCCCAGGGGAGCCAGGCTTGAAATCAGCAGTGGTGGATTTCAGCCTGTCTTGGGGTTGTGCTTTCCAAGTGATATAAAAAGGCTCATTGCTGCCTTATACTTACTTTAAATGATTCAAACCAAGTGTTGCCTTGATAGGCATAACAAAGTCAATCGAATGAATATTGCACCATTGCAATCAGATGCCTTAATTTAGAGAAATTATTAAATTTGTCTCTAGATTCTAACGATTTATGAATAGCCGCGCAAACGATAGAGGGGAGCTGTCAGAGGTCACATGTCAAGTTCAATTAACAAACAGATAAGGGGAGGCGCACTGGGACCCTCCCAGGCTGATAAGATACATAGTAAGCAGGCCTTACAACATATATATAGAACATGGCCGTCTGAGACGCAGGATACATGATACAGGGATACAGGAAGGGGGGAGAGGGGAAACATGCTGACAGTGCTTGGCTTGGGCCAGCGCTTTGACAAGGCAAAAGGGAGAGGAGGGGGGGAGAGAGAGAGGGCGAGAGAGAGAGAGAGAGAGAGAGAGAGAGAGAGAGAGAGAGAGAGAGAGAGAGAAAGAGAGAAGGAGAGAGAGAGGGAGAGAGAGAGAGAGAGAGAGAGAGAGAGAGAGAGAGAGAGAATAAAACTTTGGGCTTCACTTCACCCGGCCACACTGATATGTGCATATATCCCGCCCATCGATTCCCCGTACTACAGAGACAAAAATGTGTCATCGAATATCGCACTCCTAATGCGATTCCAGGAAAGATATCCTCGAGCCGCAGTTGTAGTTTGTGGGGACTTGAATGCCACAAATCGAACAATGGGATGTTCATATGGAGGTGGTTGCAGAAGACGGTGTTGATTTTGCAAAGTTAGGGTGTGCGTGCATAAGATTCAGATCTCACAGTGTCACAGGATATGATCTTAAATGCATTTGGGAGAATGCTGAAAAACTTATGCCAAGTTCATCGTGCTGTGGTGTTGAACGGATGTACAACAGGCGACAATATGGGTCGGGTTACGTATATATCTCCACACGGAGACAGCCTTATTGACTACGGCTTAGTGATTGCTCAGTACCTTCCATTTTCTACAGATCTGCGTGTTGTCAGTGGGATCGAATCGCATCACATGCCTCTCGAAGTTGTAATAGGTCCCCCCAAAACTAAGGTAGTGGTCCCTAAATCAGGAAAACTATAATTCATCTCTGTGCTGGGACAGTAGCAAAGCAAACAAGATTAAACAAAGAGTCGACTCGCAAGAGTTCAGCAAACAGTTGTTCACCAAGGCAACATCAGTAATTGATAAATTAGTTGATGCTGCAGTTAATCAGTTTACCGAAATGTTAACTTGGAGTGTGGACTGTTTGAAAAACAGGAAATAATAGTTAGTGAAAGAATGCCATCGAAACAACGAGCACCATGGTTTGACACTGAGTGTCGTGAAAACAAGAGGAAGGCCCTTCATGCTTTAAAAAGATACAGGAAATCGACTTTTTCTGAAGAAAAGAACTCTATAAAGCCCTAATATGAGAGAAAAAGCAGAATTACTTTAAGGTATACGGAACATACTCATGAATAGCCTGCAGAATTCCCAGGCTTTTTGGGCTACAGTAAAAACAATCTGTTAGGCGCTCAACTTTTCAAACTAATATAACTCTGCAGGACTGGAGGTCCCATTTTGAAAATATGCTTTTCGTCTCAGAAAAATTCGAAACCGAAAAATCGGACATGGGAGAAGTTGTAAGTCATGAGATGTTGGACGCTACGATTACTACTGATGAGGTGAGAAGCGCCATCAACAGATTAAAGCATTGGAAGGATCCAGGTCTAGACGGGCCGCCAGGAGGTTGTCTCAGGGTAGCTTGTGAGAAAATTACTCCATTTTTAGCCAAATTATTTAATGCATTGTTTGATGGTCACCATATTGGACTTGTGCTATGGCTCTGTACCTGAGGCTTATCAATCTAGGTCTATGCCATCGTTTGGTGGCTCGTACCACAATAGTCTTTACCTGGCGCCTGTGTATAAGCCTGTTTTCATCGCTTTCAGCGTGTTGTGAAATCTGTGAAGTTTTGGACAGCTGATAGCATTGCTTTTTTATAGGAATGTTTTGATTGTACTGACTGGAGTGTGTTTCATATTGCTTGTGATAGTTTGGATGAACTAGTGGATGTGATTTCGTCGTACATTTCTTTTTGTGTTGACACCGTTATTCCTGTACAACAGTGTGTGGTATTTCCAAACAACAAGCCTTGGGTGACCAAAAAACAAAAGGAAGATCTTAATAAAACGAAACGTGTGTTTTGCAGTGGAAGTGAGCATGATAAGAAGATGATCAATAGAGAGGTCCGCAATGCCATTAATACAGCCAAAAGGGAATATAAAGATAGTCACAATCTAGCTGTTGTAATCTTAAGGATGGATGGCAAGGAATAAAAACTATGTCATCTGTAAACCAGAAAATTGATTGCACTAAAAAATCTGTCAAACTTGAAGGTGTTGTTGATGCTGATGTTCCTACTGTTTTAATCCTTTTTTTCTCGCTTTGAAAAGCATGATTTTCTGCTGTCATTTCTGATTTTAGGTCCTCACTTGTTCAAGGTCATGATGATGTTGTTATTCCTCAAGAGACTGCTACTAAAATGTTTAAATCTATAAATGTACACAAAGCACCTGGGCCGGATGGTATTTGTGGCAAACCTCTACGTTATTGTGCTGATCAGCTGGGTGCAGTCTTCCAGCCTCTCTTCCAGCAGTCTGTTGATTCAGGAAAGGTCCCCTCTCTTTGGAAGTTTTCAAATGTTGTCCCGCTACCCAAAACATCACAACACAAACAACCCAATGACTTTAGGCCTGTTGCACTGACATCCCGTGATGAAAATATTGGAAAAAAACATAAAAGCTCTGGTTTTAAATGTCACTGAAAAGTCTCTTGACCCACTGGAGTTTGCTTACAGGTCTGGGAGGGGGGTGGAGGACGCCAAGCTCTTCATTCTTAATACCCTATACAAGCACTTAGAAAAGCTAAAGGCTTATGCACGCCTCATTTTTGCAGATTTTACTTCTGCATTTAATTTAATGCAACCACACATTCTTGTGAAAAAAACTCAAATTTGGTTTCAACCTCTCCGATCAACTTGTTCTGTGGATTTTGGAATTTTTGGTGGAGAGACAACAGAGAATTTGTGTGAACGGCTGTTTTTCTGACATTGTTGTCACATGTACAGGATCTCCACAGGGTTGTGTGTTGTCACCTTTGTTATATATTTTGTACACAGACAACTGCAGTAGCATTCAGGAATGTAGTTATTTAGCGAAGTTTGTGGATGACTCTGCTTTGTTGTCTATATTTCAGGGCCCAGAAAACAATCATGGTCTTGCCCTCTCTGATGTTGTAGATTGGTGCGATTACAACTTTTTGGAACTAAACGTGTCAAAAACAAAAGATATTTTTTTCGAATTTAGACGATACAAAGAAGTTGCTCATCCCAGTGTTATTCAAGGTGAGGAGGTGGAAGTTGTTGACACTTATAAGTATTTGGGGACAGTTTTTGACAGTCAGCTGAAATGGGATGTAAACACACACACTATCGTTAAACGTGGTCACCAAAGAATGTACCTTTTGAGAAAACTGAAATCCTTTTCTGTCGACAAGAAAATCCTCTGCTTGTTTTTGAAAGTTTGTTGACTTTTTTTATTTGTTAGTTGGTTCAACAGCTTGACTGTTAAGGATAAAAACAGTTTAAATGCTATTGTCAACGTCTGTTCCAAGATCATTGGAGTAAAACAGAGAGACCTTTCCTCTTTCTGTGATCAGCAAATTTTGAAGAAAGCGATGAGAATTGAGGAAATTCCGGACCACTGTCTGAGGAGAGACTTCTCTTTGCTTCCATCTAGACGCCGATACTCCGTGCCTCCCTTTAAAGGGAACCGAGGTTCTAAATCTGTTATTCCATATGCCGTCAGACTTTTGCACAGTTAGTTAGATGTGTTGTTCTTGTTTTTTTTTGTTGCTTTTGTTGTGGTTTTAGGTTTAGCTGGTGCTGTTGCATTGGATTTTCGCCCACTTGTGTTGGGTGGATTGCTTCTCATTGACTGCATTTTCTTTCTGACATTTTTGCTGGTCTGTGGTGCTTGTGGTGATGATTGTGATGTGAGATGTTTTTGCCTTGTTCTTGAGGATACTTTCTTGTGTTGGTGTTGTCTGTGATGTGCTGTGGAGGCTGAGGTTTGCAGGGGTGTGTGTGCGTGCGAGTGTGCTGTTTCTTTTCATATGTAGTTATCCCATCACATTATTTTTATGTGTTCTTCTACTATGATTATTATTTGATTATTTCATTGCTGCCTCATAAAGTGTAATTGAAGTACTTGAATTGCCTGTTGTGGGACAAACAAAGTCGTATTGTATTGTATGGTATTGCATTGTATATTCCCGATGTTTGGTCAAAATCAATCATCATTCCACTTCACAAACAGGGAGATGGGCAAAACCTAGATATTTACAGAGGCATTTCTTTGTTGAGTGCAGTGAGTAAAGTTTTCACAACCATTCTTGCAAGGCGCTTGCGAGCTTGGATGAAACTTGAACATAAAATATGCGATGAACAGACTGGGTTTCGAGCCCAATACTGGACAATGGGCCACATCTTTACATTATACTCTATGATCTTGAAGCCTGTGTATGGTGATAGGCGTGGCAAACTGTACATTGCATTTGTCGATTACAGAAAGGCTTTTGATAGTGTTAATCGTAAGCAGCTATGGAAAGTTCTTAAAGACGCACGTATTTCGACAAAATGTCTTTTGATGTTAATGGCCATCTACGCCAATGTGCAATCGTGCACCCGCTGGGGGCATGAGCTATCTAAGTATTTTGGTTGTTCAGCCGGCGTGAAACAAGGGGCAATCGAGAGTTCTTCAAGTTTTTGTCTATACATAAATTCAGTAGCAGAATATGTGCGAAGTAAGGGCAAACATGGAGTTCAGCTGGTACCTGGTATGACTGAGGTATTCCTTTTGCTCTTTGCTGATGATGTCGTGCTTATATCGACTAAGCCTGCTGGCCTTCAGCATCAACTCGATAACCTTGTATCAAATGCATTAGATTTTAAAGTTACAATCGAGAAAACCAAAGTCATGGTGTTCAGAAGAGGCGGACATTTGGCTCTGGGTGAAAACTGGTCTCTCGAAGGGACACAAATAGAAGTAGTCAATAAGTACAAATATATGGGATACGTGGTTACCACTAAACTGTCCCCTGAGGCCACATTAGAAGATCTAGCAGTGAGAGGGAAACAAAAAGGTCTGCAAGTGTTTAGAGTACTCTGAAGCCTTCGTAGTATGAAAACGAAGGTATTTACAAACATGTTTGATGCACAAGTCCATTCAACTCTTTTGTATGCGTCAGAAATATTGGGACTCACAAAACGTCCCACAGTGGAGAGAACACACACTTTTATATGCAAAATGTTCTTGGGACTAGACTGGAGAACTCCAAATCACATGGTCTGTAGAGATCTCGGGCGCTATTCAATTTCAGTAAATAGCAGCATCTGATTTATAAAGTATTGGCTGAAACTATGCAAAATGGGAGAACGTAGACTCCCACAGCTGGCACTTATGATGCTCCTGAACTTCCATATTAAAGAAGGTCTAAACTGGACAGAAAAGGTAAAGTGCTGTCTGTTTCAACTCGGCTTCGGATATGTATGGATGGACGGACAAGTTGCAGACGAGAACCGTATCATGCTGCAACTAAAACATAGGATGAAAGATTGTTATCTCCAAGACTGGAGTGTTAAAAAAAAACAGTAGCGACAGATTCGGGTGGTTTTCATCTATAAAGCTAAGTTCTGGTTTAGAAAATTATTTAAACACATTGGATATAAAACAATTTAGAGATGTGTTTATTCGATTCCGGTTTGGAATAAATTAACTGGG
>JAWQFJ010035575.1:37500-62500 GCA_034096865.1 Theodoxus fluviatilis
TCGTTTGTGTGTATGTTCCACCTAGGGGATCACCACATTATAATGACCTGAGTAATAAAAATGGAATTTACATTCTAGATGAATGTTTATTGCAATTATATACGAAGCATGCTGATTGTTCTTGGACTGTTTGTGGCGATTTTAATGCAAGGACAGGTAACTCTTGTGTGGGCAGTCAAGATAACTACTCTGACATGAGACTAGACGTCCTCAATGATCATCGGAATTCCAAAGATGATGTTACTAATGATTTTGGTCATGCACTTCCATCAACGTGTTTTGGTTTTGATCTGCACATTTTGAATGGTACGGTGGGGGGTGGTATGAACGGTAACTTTTCCTATATATCTCCATGTGGTAACAGCGTCATATAATTATTATTTTCTAGTTTCAAATGATTTTTTGCCTTTCTGTGTGTCTATGTACGTTAAGGAAAACGTATTGTCATCCCACTTGTGCCTAGAGCTAAGTATCAAAGCTGCTACAAATGAATCTGACGATACATACCAAATTGTCTCAAGTAAACTCATATGGAGTGAACAGATGTCTATGCGATTTGCCGACCAACTAAATCAGAATTTTAGAGAGCTGGAACTTGGTGGTCCCAAGCCTCTTGAGAATTGGGATATCGATGATATGTGTGACAGAATCACGGGGTGCTTTGTACAAGCTGCTGAATGTATGAGAAAAAATACTACGTATGGGGGAAAAAATTTGGTCACCCATGGTTTGATCATAAGTGCAGATCTGCAAAGTCCAAGTTAAGGTCCCTTTTGAGATTGTACACGCGAAACATGTCACCATTGGTTAAACTCGAGTATATCATGTACAGGAAGTACTATAAACAAATGATCAAAGAAAAAAAGTCGTGTCATAGGGAGATGGTCACATTACGCATCTTGAAGAACATAAATGATTCTGCTAAGTTTTGGCATGAGATTAGACTTTTGGGTGCTAAGAGATCCTCTGTCGGCCATATATCTTGTAACACATGGTTAAATCACTTCCGGGAAGTTTTCCAGTCTGCTGGTGCTGTCCATCCCCCGGAGATTGTTGAATTTGCTACTGTGTCGTCAGAGGAAGAAGTGTCGTTTTTGAGTGCCGATATCACTGACTATGAAATGTTTGCAGCCATAAAAAGGCTTAAAGAGGGTAAGGTGTGTGGTCAAGACGAAATACTAACTGAAGTGCTGAAATGTACATCGCAATCCTTTACACCAACGATATGTACAATTTTCAATTTGATAGCATTGTACTATATACAACAAGAAGGGCAAAGCCCATACGACTAACATGCTTGACCATGACCTATACCTGACCTTGACCTTCATGTGCCCTTCAAGGTCAAGGTCAAACAACTAAACCTAGCAATGACATCATACGCTAAGAACTGCATTACACATTTTTCCTACCAAAATACATGTGACCTTTACCCAAGGTCAAGGTCATCCAAAGTCATGCAACACAAAGCTGTTAATTCAAGACATAGGAAGCACAATTGTGCTTATTGGCACTTTCTACCATGAGATATGGTCACTTTTAGTGGTTCACTAACCCATTTTGGTCACATTTCATAAGGGTCAAAGTGACTTTGACCTTAATGATATGTGACCAAATGTGTCTCACGATAAAAGTATAGAATGTGCCCCACACAAATATTAAGTTTGAAGCAGTTATCTTCCATAGTTCAGGGTCAAGGTCACTTCAAAATAGGTATACAATCCCACTTTGAAGAGCTCCTGTGACCTTGACCTTGAAGCAAGGTCAACTAAACTGGTATCAAAAGATGGGACTTACTTTGTTCTATATACCATATATAGGTGAGGTATCCAATCTGAAAAACTTCAGAGACAATTGAGAAAATGTGGAAAATGGCTGTTTTTAGACAATATCTATGGCCCCTGCGACCTTGACCTTGAAGCAAGGTAAAGTCACTTTGTATGCTTTTTGAGGCCTTGTTATCATACACCATCATGCCACATTTGGTATTGATAGACTTAATAGTCTCCGAGAAAAATCCAACGTTAAAGTTTTTGGACGCCCGGACGCCTGGACGCCCGGACGCCCGGACGGACGAAACGGGTGAGTACATAGACTCACTTTTGCTTCGCATGTGAGTCAAAAAAGGCGACCCAACTAATCCAGATAACTACAAAAGTATGTGTTTAACTAGTATTTTCTGCAAGGTATTTGCTTATATACTTACCGAGAGGCTGGTGTCCTAGGTGGATGCGAACAATCTGATAGTGGAAGAATAGGCAGCGTTCCGAAGAAGGTATTTCACCGTTGATAACATGTTCATTCTTCACAGTATCGTACATAAATATATTGCCAGGAGACGTAAGCTGTACACGGCTTTCGTCGATTTTAGGAAGACCTTTGATTCGGTGGACAATTAAGCGTTGTGGAAGGTATTGAGAATGCATGGGATGAGAGGTATGATGTTGAAAATGATTCAGGGCATGTATTCTTTAGTTTGGTATTGTGTAAGATGCAATGGACGATGTACTGATCGGTTTTAGTGCAAACGGGACCTGAAACAAGGTTGCAAGAACCCTGTCTAATTATAGTTTCTCTACGAATCCCGTATGTAGCCAAGATGGTGACTCAAAACGGCAAATATTGTGTTCAGCTGATGCGCGATTTTGTAGCTGTGTACGTACTCCTGTTCGTTGACGACATTGTACCTATCTCGGACACCCCTATAGGTCTGCAGAATCATCTCAGTGTACCAATGGAAGAAGCAAGCAAGCTCGGTTTGGTTGTGAATTCCGATAAAACAAAGGTTTTAGTGCTCCGAAATGGAGGGTTTCTTGCCGATCACGAAAAATGGGTACTAGATGGCAAGAGGTTGGCGGTCGTGAATGAATACGAATATCTATGAGCAATTTTTATTAACACGTATGTCATAAAAATCTTTACCACTAGACCTGGTGGAGAGGACGAAAGCGGGTTGCTTCAGGTCATCAGTGTATAACTAAATTGTGTGATGTGCCGCCGAATGTCCTCTTTACAGTTTTTGATGCGCAAATATTTTCTATCATTATGTACTCGTCAGAATGGTGGTACCTCTATGACTGTTCGAAAGTGGAAATCGTCCACTTTCTGGCCATGATACTGTTTTACACTTAAAACTCAGGCACTCAACCTATGGAGAAACAGGTAGATTTCTATACGTCCATGCGAGGATACGTGCAATTAGATATTGGTTACGAATCTTGCGCATGGACCCAACTAGATATCCTCGTAAGGTATACAATATGCGGCTACAGTCTGGAGAGAAAAAGTGGGCGCAGGATATCAAAACATTGCTGTGTAAACACAGTTTTGAAAATTTGTGGAGATTGAAATATGTACAGAATGAAGAACAATTCCTAAAGGAGCTGCGGGAACGTCTAATGACCGAATAGGTACATGTTTGGTACAACTCCGTTGCAAGCAGTGAAAGGTATGCCTTCTAAAGGCAATTCAAATGTGTTTTCAGTCGGGTACAGTATTTGTGCACGATTGATCGGCGAATTCTCAAAGATATATTTGTCCGTTTTCGTGTCGGTTTTAGCGATTTGACCATCCACAGACACCGCTTCACAAATGATCCCCGACGGTCTTTCGTTTGCCCATCATGCAATGAGGAAGATGAAGATGAGATTCATTTCCTGTTGAGATACCCGGCCTACGTAGAAATAAGGCAAAACTATGTTTTCTTAATTTGTTTGATCCAGCTAAACGTGTTGATACTGCGATGGTGCTGGCATCCGACAATGTCAATACAATAAGATATGTGGCATTGTAATTGTTGCATGCATTTAAAAGAAGAGACGCCTTCAGCACAACCAGAGTGATGTAAACACAATTATGTTGCGATGGGCCAGAGGCCTAACCAAACAAAATATTTCCTTCCTTCGTTAGTTCGCTCTCTCTCTCTGTATCTCTCTCTCTCTCTTTCTCTCTCTCTCTCTCTCTTTCTCTGTCTCTCTCTCTCTCTCTCTCTCTCTCTCTCTCTCTCTCTGTCTCAAAACTTCCATCAACAACAGCTTCATCGCAGTTCAACAGTAAGCCAGCAGCCGGACACAACAAACCCGAAGACACCGCGGGTGACACGGGCAGCACGAGAAGGACGCGGAGCAGCAGGTCTGCAGGAAGCAGGCCATGCGTCAACGAGCCTTTTGGACGTTCCAGAAATAACGAACTGTTTTAAGTCTCGATCAGTTTCCTCGTTCGTGCGCGTAAAACTTGCAACACTGGCGGCCAGTCTGGACCCAATGTACATAGCCACACGTCTCTCTCGTCGAGCCGTTTAATGTGCCGGCGGTAGCAAGTCCATGTCTCGCAATCGTAGAGCAGAAATGAGAGTATGCCAGCTCTGTAGACGGCGGTCTTTGTTACATTGGAGACGCCGCGCTCCCGCCAACCTCGGGCCCAGAGGCACCCAAAGACGCAGCTAGCCTTGGACAGTCGACAGGAAAATTCGCTATCAAGGCTGCCATTTGTCGAGAGGCGACTGGTGAGTAAGATGAAGATTCTTGAGGACTTGTCCGTCGATCTCGATGGAGAGTACCAAGTTTGATGTACCAGGAAGTGATTGTGTCATAACTTTTGTCTTCTTGATGCTGATGATCAGGCCAAAGGCTTTAGTGGGGACAGCGAAACAGTCAGAGTACTTTTGAAGGGCAGCTTCGGTGTGAACGGCCAACACACAATCATCGGCGAAAAGGAGGTCGCGAACGAGAAATTGGCGAACTTCTGTGCCCGCTATTAGGCGCCTCAAATCGAAAAAACAGCTATCTGTTCTGCAGCAGACCGTAATTTCTGCGTCCGTCTGGGAGAGGGCTGCTGAGAGCATCTCGGCGAAGAGAAGGCTGAAGAGTATAGGCGCAAGAACACATCCTTGCTTAACGCCGATAATAACCAGGAACGGCTCCTAGGCATCACTTGTCATCGAGACAATCATGCCATCGTGTAGGGAGCGCATCATCTGGTCAGACTGTTAGAGGCAGCCTAGTTAGGAGAGAATGGTCCAGACGCCAGGTTAACTGACGGTGTTTAATGCCTTTGTGAGGTCAAGGAAGAGTAGGTGGATGTTTTTGCGCTGCTCAAATCATTTCTCCTGAAATTGACTGGCAATGAAGATCGTGTTAACTGTACCTCTGTTCTGCCTAAGCAACACTGACTCCCTGGTTTTACACTGTCCACTAAGTGATGTATGGTCCTGTTGAGAAGGGTGCGAGCAAGCAGCATGCCTGCTATGCTCAGAATGGAGATACCTCTTTGTTTAGTACAAGCAACCTTTTCGCCCTTGTTCTGATACAGGTGAATGATATTGTTGCTTTTGAAGTATTGTGGCATCTCCCCTTTCTCCTAGAACAGTGCAACCAGGTATTTAAGCTGCTCGCTGATGATCTGTTCTCCTGCTTTAAGATTTCTGGCGGGGTGCTGTTAGAGCTTGAATCTTGCCTGTGTGCATATCTAAGAACGCCTTTGCGCTTCAGAATGTCCTACTTGTCGGACAACAGAGTGTCGTCTTGTGCACGAACTGGCGTCATGGTGCTGACTGGTGGCTTATAGACAGCCTTGAGGCCAAAGTAGAAGAGCTTGGTAGCATGTTGGTCGGCGTATCCTTGGAGTTCCTCTGCTTTAGCCACCCACCAGGCATCCTTCATCTGTCTCGTCCGTGTCTGAATCTCCCTCAGTACTGTTTTGACGCGTTTCTGTTCGGGGGCACAATCATTGCTGCTTAGCCAGTCGCTGTGAGCAGCCCTTTTCTCGGTAAGGAGCTACTTAATTTCTGGGTTGTTGACATCAAACCCGTTCTGAAGTTCCCTTGTTGGGTGACCAAGAACAGCCTTAGTAGTGTTGAAGACTGTATCTCTAAAGGCAGCCCAGGCAGCATAAAAGTTGGAGTCATCCTGATGAATAGCATTCAGGTCGGTGGACGGGGTCTTGCTCAGGGTCTCTTGCACAAGCGGATCGCTGAGTTTCTTCGCGTCCAGCTTTCACTTGACACTACCTGGGATATCGGAATGCCAACTGAAAGGCAGCCCTGCAACGCAGCAGCACATGGTCAGTGCAGCAGTCTGCTTTTCTCGTTGCCCGTGTGATGAGGATATCTATGAGGTTTCGATGCTTGGTAATGATAAAGTCAATGCGGTGCAAGTATTTCAAATGAGGATGCATCCATGTAACTTTGTGGTTGTCAGCTTTTTAAAAGACAGTGTTGGTGATAATGAGTCCTAATTCAGCGCAGGAATAAGGAGCAGCTCTCCATTACAATCCATAGTGCCTGCCTCATGGGAGGCGATGACAGACCGCGATGCATTCTGAACTTTGCCAATCCGGTCGTTGGTCACCAATGAAGAGCACTTTGTCGCCGCTTTGATGGTGTTTCTGATAGCATGGTAGAATTGCTCCTTATCCGCCTCGCCACAGGTCACGTATGGGGTGTAGGCACTGATGAGGATGAGGTGAGTGCTGCGCGTCAGTGGGATGCGATGCATCATGAGCCTCTCGCTCATCCGTTTTGGAAGAATATCACGTATGGGTACAAGCGCTGAGCGAATGGCAATGCCGACTCATTTTATTCATCTCCTACCTTTTCGCTCGAGAAAAAGGTGTGTCCCGCTCCTATTTGGGTGTGGTCGGCCATGCTAGCAAGACAAGTCTCTCTGAGGGCTGCGATGTCAATAATGTAAAGAGTCGGTTCATGCGCAAACGATTGCTGTCATTCGTTGAGGACTATTGTCATTCCTGGTGCCCATGAATGTTCTCATGTTCCACATTCCGAACTCCATAGGAAGTCTCCTTTTTAAAATAGTTTTCTGCCCGCATAGTTAGATGCCCAGCCAGCTGCGGTTTGCCAGCATGGTCGGATTGAGTCAAGCTTTGTTTGAGTCACCTTTTCGAGACCTGCGCCTATGTGGGGGATGCAGTGCTGTCCCTCAAGAGGGCTGCTTCGACACCAGGGTTGCAAGCAAACTCCATTCTTGCCTCGGTGAAAAGAGGGCGACAGCAACGCATTTACAGCCTGAGTGCAGGTTCGTGGCTGGCTATCCCAGGAACCATTCTCTGCCTGCCACCATCGTCACTCCTCCATCGCCCCAGGACTTGGGGATGCCGACACATTGAGTCATTGGCTGTTCTTTTATGGAAGTTAGCAGCTGCCCAGGCGCTGTAGTTACCCTCTTGGCATAGAGGATGTGACCTGAAGGAATGCAATGCTTGATATTAGGCACCGTTTGGCTGCAGGAACTGCCGATGGAAAGGCTGCGCGCTGTCCAACCGCCTTAGGAGTTCCACTTCAGACTTTCTATCTGGGTTTACCAACAGCCTTTGCAACTCCCGAGGCTTCCACAAAGTAGTGGGGCTATTAGCCCATAGATAAAGGTTTGGTTCATAGGCGTCGAGGCACTGCAGGTCTAGGAGCCAAAACCTCCCCTGAGTCCCTTGTCATTTAGTCTGGAGCCTTACAGTGTCCAGTTACCGTGTTTTGCCACAGGAAGGCACTTCTGAAGGCTTTCTGATGAATAGCCTCTGAACTGATAGAGAGAGGCTTAAACACTCGGATTTGCTTTCCGTAGATGTTTTACTAGCCAGTGGTGAGAGTTGAGAGCGAGAGATGCAAGGCTCCTACCCGTACGCCAACACACTACACGCTTCACATCAGCCACACACACACACACAGAAAGAGAGAGAGAAAGAGAGAGAGATAGAGAGAGAGAGACAGACAGACAGAAAGACAGACAGACAGACAGACAGACAGAGAGACAGAGACAGACAGAGACAGACAGAGACAGACAGAGACAGACAGAGACAGACAGAGACAGAGAGAGAGACAGAGAGAGAGACAGAGAGAGAGACAGAGACAGAGAGACAGAAACAGCGAGACAGAGACAGAGACAGAGAGACATAGAGAGAGAGGCAGAGACAGAGAGACAGAGACAGAGAGACAGAAACAGAGAGACAGAGACAGAGAGACAGAGACAAAGAGACAGAGAGACAGAGACAGAGAGACAGAGAGACAGAGACACACAGAGACAGAGAGAGTGAGAGAGAGAGATAGAGATAGAGAGAGAGAGAGAGAGAGAGAGAGAGAGAGAGAGAGAGAACGAACAATTTATTGAATAGGCCTCCAGCCTATTTCAATTACATAGTTTGAATACACATACATTAAAGCAGGTGGATATCCGCAACATTGTACAGAGTATCAAATTAGCCATCAAGATAACATTCATTGGACTTCGGTCAGTTTTTAGCACACATTCTACGTTGAATGCTTTTCATAAGAATACACTCGTGGCTCTGCTAACCTTCTCGCTGTCATTACTCAAAAGGGTTTTCAGACAGTTTTCATTGGGTAAGATATGTGAAAGCAGATACCGTTCTCGTTAGGTTCTGCAGTGCAGGGCATTCTAACAAGAAATAAGATTCATTCTCACCCGTTTCTCTACACAACGGACAAAACATTTCACACGAATGTGTTACATATCTTTGTTTATGCACGTACAAATCTGTAATGCCGATCCTAAATCGAACCAAAACGTCCCTAAACATTTCTTATCGATACTATACAAGTAATTTCAACTGCACACTCACCTTTAATTTCTCTATAAAAGAAATAGTTATTATTGTTATGTAGATCAAAGATTCATCGTGAGATAAAAGACTCAACCATTTTATCCCTCAGGTTCTTTACAAAGACACAATCGTTTTCAACGCACTGATTCAACAAGCATTTTTGTAATTGAATGTTGCCAACACATCTTTTATCATCGTAGCCCATATATTGTAATGTGGTGGCTGGTTACACATCATATGGTACACTGTCTTTGGTAGTATATTTTTTCATTTTTGAAATTTTCAGCCAATACTTGATAACCCTCAGAATGGCATTTATGTACATAGGAAAGCGTCTGGTATCACCATAGCACATTAATTTGGGGGTTCGAGATGATACATTCAACAAGAAGGGCAAAGCCCATACGACTCTCATGCTTGACCTTGACCTTTACATGACCTTGACCTTTAGGTGACCTTTAAGGTCAAGGCCAATCAACTACACCTAGCAATGACATCATACACTAAACTAAGGAATGCTTTACACATTTTTCCTACCAAAATACATGTGGCCTTGACCCAAGATCAAGGTCATTCAAGGTCATGCAACACAAAGCTGTTAATTCAAGACATAGGAAGCACATTGGTGCTTATTGGCACTTTCTACCATGAGATATGGTCACTTTTAGTGGTTCACTACCCCATTTTGGTCACATTTCATTAGGGTCAAAGTGACCTTGACCTTGATGATATGTGACCAAATGTGTCTCATGATGAAAGTATAACATGCGCCCCACATAATTATTAAGTTTGAAACAGTTATCTTCCATAGTTCAGGGTCAAGGTCACTTCAAAATATGTATACAATCCAACTTTGAAGAACTTCTGTGACCTTGACCTTAAAAATAAGGTCAACCAAACTGGTATCAAAAAATAGGGCTTACTTTTCCCTATATACCATGTATAGGTTAGGTATCCAATCTTAAAACCTTCAGAGAAAATTGAGAAAATGTGAAAAATGACTGTTTTTTAGACAACATTTATGGCTCCTGCGACCTTGACCTTGAAGCAAGATCAAGTCACTGTGTACGTTTTTTGAGGCCTTGTCATCATACACATCATGCCAAATTGGGTGTTGATAGATTTAATAGTCTCCGAGAAAAATCCAACGTTTAAGTTTTTTACGCCCGGACGGACGGACGGACGGACGACACGGGTGAGTACATAGACTCACTTTTGCTTCGCATGTGAGTCAAAAATGACTTAATTGCTTGCAAGTAAAAACTTTCAATACATCCACAATCACTGACCCCCCCCCCCCCCCCCATATTTCGGCTCCATATAAGATAACAAGATTTGTTGAATCTGTACATCACACCGTTTTAAATACACATTAGGAGGTACATGAGATACTCTTTTTAGGTTCTGTTCATGAGAGAGAGGACAGACTTTACCCTTCAAGCTAGGTCAGACTGAGTAACACGCTTACAGAGTTTTGGAGTGAACTTAATCCCTAGGTATTTATATTCATTCACTACTTCCTCATTACTAACATGCCATGTCTCGTGAGAAGGTATGTAACCTCCAGATCGAAAGACGACAACGTTCGTCTTCATGACATTGACAGAGAGACCCAATTTGTCGGAATATTCTTTAAAAACTTCAGCTGGTTTTGTAATCCCATTGCAGTATCTGAGAAAACTATTACATCATCTGCAGAAAGACGTAGGCCCTATGCATACATCTGGTGTATTAGGCATGAGTTGAACAGCATGTTTGGCGTTTTCTGAAACTTCGTCTACGAACGAATTAATCATAATTGTGGACAAAAGAGGACTAATTTTGCAACCCTGTTTCAACCCCACAAAACTCTCAAAGAACTGCAACTGCCCCTGGGCTTCGCGAACGCAGCATTGAACTGACTCGTACATCCCTTGGAGAATTCTGAGTAATCTCCCTTGCACACCGTGTCGTCGAAGGATGTCCCACAAAACCTGGCGATTTACAGTCAAAGGCTTTCTTGAAATCAATAAAACATGCCAAAATAAATGCCTGTGTCTGTTCAGAAACTTCTGTATCATACCATACAAAAGAAAAATATTATATATTGTAGAATATCCACGTCTAAAACCAGCTTGCTCCTCCCTTTGCAATTCATTGTCTTCCACCCATTTCATTGGTCTTTTGTTCAGTATATGTATAAACGCTTTGCTTAACACACTGGTCAGCGCAATCCCACAACAGTTATCTGGAGAATCATAGCTCCCACGTTTGTGCACATGATAGATAATGGCTTCACACCAAAGTTTAGGAAATACCCCGGATACAAAAATCTCATTAAACAAACGCAAAAGGAAAGGCTGAAGGAGATGTTGTGCACACCGAATCATGTCTCCAATAATCGTCAGTCCCTGCGGCCTTCCCTCTTTTTAACTGGGACAATGCAATCAAGACCTCTTCTTCAGATTTTGGTGTCAGAATCGTAACTGTTCTGAGGAGCCAGAGGCAAGTCAGTGCTGCCATTTGAGACGGGATTTGTTGTAGGAAAAAGGATCTCTAAAGTGTGCATACCAGGCATACAAAGATATACTGCTCGTAATGTTCGAACCCACTCTTAGCCGTTTAATTTCTTTCCAAAATGTCTTATGAGTTCTGGACATTGGTCGAAAGAGTTTCACTTACAGAACGTTTAAAACCATTCTTCTTCTCTCTAATTTACTGATTATAATTATTCCCACATCTTATATATGCAATTCTTTTTTATCAGTGTTCTGGCGTAGATATTCACGGCGCTTCTTTCTGGCGCTCTTCTTTGCATCACAACATTCACTATCATACCATTCCTTGCAATACCTTAGTCTCTCATTACACAGTATAGTTTTCTTTAATAAATCTGCAGCCTGTACGAGACAAGTTGTAACTAAATGGGTAGCATCATTTACATCAAAGTCTAAGCCTGATAATGTCTGGTCCATTCTAGTTTCAGTCATAATACTGCGAATATTTCTAGCATACTGGTCAGATGCGCTTTCGTCCCACACTATTTTCGTATACAAAATAGGTGCAGTAGTGCAATCACATCCCTAAAACTGTTCAAGTCCATTGAAAATCTATTCCAGGCACATATGAGGAGATATAACAGACTCTTGGACATGTAACGATTCAAATATTGGCAGCAATTCTCTCGAGGAGATGAAATAATAAACAACACTACTGCCGTTCGGCGAAACAAAAGTGAAAGTATCCGATTCTACCCATGCAAAAAACCATTTAGAATGCAAAGGTCAAAGGCAGCAGATAACGACCACAATGAATGTACATATCCATTTACTGCATCGTGTTGGGAAAAATGTGATTCCTCCAAAAGTTCAGATCTAACACAAAAAATCATTACTACAAGTATTCCACTTGGAAGTTCTAGCATTAAGATCACCACGCAAGAGAATACTGTAGTCTTCATGTACACAGAAGTTATATCAAACATTGCTGTAATAGAAGTATACCATCCGATTCGTTTACATAGTCATAGTAAGGTGAACCACTTGGCGGTACATATACAAAAAATGCCAAAACATCCTTGTCCGAATCAAACAACATTTTGTCAATGCGGAAAACAATCACATTATCAAAGTTACATTCCATTTGGTGGAAGTAGGGCCATACATTCTTTTCTACAAGACAGAGCAAACCACCTGACCTCTTCCCCCGGTTAGACCATTTTACGGCTGGAGCAATATATGTTTCAAAGGAAAGAAGAAAGTGTGACATGTCTAGAGATTCTATAAACGTTTCACTCAAACCAATTATTGAAAAGTTATACAAATACTGCCTACAATTTGAATGGTCTAATTTACATAATAGTCCCTCAACATTCCACCACAAAAACTGCAAGGTTCCATGAAGGAAAACAGAATGGCTGCCTCGTAGGCCTTGGCCACGCCCCTATCGCGTTCTGCCACGAGGATTGATGCGAGAGCGCAGTGTCTGGCCGCCTGGGTCGCCGACGGTTCTGTCACCAGCAGCTACCTCGTCAGCGGCAATGTGTGGTACAGGAGCTTCAGTGTGTAAAACGTCTCTCTTGAAGTAGGCTATGAGGCCCTTAGCCCTAGCCTTCTGCAGTTCTTGTCCTTGTCTCGGTGGTAAATCTCCCGAGACCCCAAAGCCTTTATCCTTTAGTTCCTTCCGCCTGTCCAGGATAGCAAACTTGACCATTGATCTAACCACATTGGCAATCAGTGGCCTCTGTTCCCCTGAACCCTCATGCCTAATCTATGCGCGCAAACGATATCCGTTGCCTGAATCGGGTTGGGAAGCACGAGGTTCACAGTGTTCACGAACTTATCTCTCTTGTTCTCGCGCTCACCGTTCTCGTTCTCGGGAACTCCGTGCAGAATGACGTTATCACGTCTGTCACGGATTTCTCGTTCCTCCATTCTTTCCCCCATCTTCTTGTGTTCATCAATAAGCATATTTATAGTCACTTTATGCGCATTGACTCTGTCATACACTGTCCCAATTTCCGTTTCTAAAGAGGAAAGCTTTGCAGCCATAACCTCTATCTCATTCCTCATTTTCCCCAATTCCGTTGTGACTCTGGCCTCCTTAGCATCCATTCTACTCTCGAATTTCTCTCCCATTGCACTGACAATCCTCTCCACATCTTCTTTCTCACAAGGCCCCGGGTTGCGCTCCACGTCATTACACTGCAGCAAGACATTCCTCAAATCTACAGTGTGGCACACAGAAGTTCCTGATCCCTCAAAACGTGGCATCAGCACCCATCATTCCGACCGCGAGACTCTTTACACCCGGAGACGTGAGGACTATCTAACCTACTGCACCATATCTCCACAGAGCACACACTAAAACAGTGCAAAGCATCACATGAGCAGAAAAGTCAGTGAAAATATCCCACCTTGACTCGGGGCTGTATGGCGCATAGAGCTGCACAAGACGTTTACACGCGTTGAACGCACCAATGCGCTGACGGTAACAGTCAATGTCAACCCCCATATCGGGGTGGTCACTCGAAGTGAACAGCACTCACAAGGAAACAGTAAGAAAATCCTAAATGTCTTCAATAAATACAAACAAATAAAGTTAAGGAGACTCACAAGCTGTTCAACAAACAAACGATGAAACATCAATACAACTGGCACGGATATCCACCGAAACACACTGTATGCGGAGCTACTCTAGTCACGTCTTCACTAAACGGAGGCTCGGCGCAAAGTCAGAGAGAGAGAGAGAGAGAGAGAGAGAGAGAGAGAGAGAGAGAGAGAGACGGACGGACGGACGGACGGACCGACGGATGGACATACAGACACTTACCAACACAGACAAACACAGAGTCTAAAAAAGCGACAGACAGAAACATACAGAACAAGAAGGGCAAAGCCCATACGACTCACATGCTTGATCTTGACCTTTATATGACCATGACCTTCAGGTGACCTTCGAGGTCAAGGTCAAACAACTAAACTACCAATGACATCATACACTAAGAAATGCTTTACACATTTTTCCTACCAAAATACATGTGACCTTGACCCAAGGTCAAGGTCATCCAAGGTCATGCAACACAAAGCTGTTAATTCAAGACATAGGAAGCACAATGGTGATTATTGGCACTTTCTACCATGAGATATGGTCACTTTTTGTGGTTCACTAACCCATTTTGGTCACATTTCATAAGGGTCAAAGTGACCTTGAAATTGATGATATGTGACCAAATGTGTCTCATGATAAAAGTATAACATATGCCCCACATAATTATTAAGTTTGAAACAGTAATCTTCCTTAGTTTAGGGTCAGGGTCACTTCAAAATATGTATACAATCCAACTTTGAAGAGCTCCTGTGACCTTGACCTTCAAACAAGGTCAACCAAACTAGTATCAAACGATAGAAATTACTTTGCCCTATATACCATATATAGGTCAGGTATCCAATCTAAACAAATTCAGAGAAAATTGAGAACATGTAAAAGATGACTGTTTTTTAGACAACATTTATGGCCCCTGCGACCTTGACCTTGAAGCAAGGTTACGTCACTATGTATGTTTTTTGAGGCCTTGTCATCATACACCATCATGACGCATTTGGTATTGATAGACTTAATAGTCTCCGAGAAAAATCCAACGTTAAAGTTTTCGGACGCCCGGACGCCCGGACCGGACGCCCGGACGGACGAAAAGGGTGAGTACATAGACTCACTTTTGCTTTGCATGTGAGTAAAAAATACAAACACTCACACACACGCGCGATTGCGCGCACATACCCACAAACACACACCCGCGCGCGCGCACGCAAACACTAAAACACAAACACACACGTACACACACACACACACACACACACACACGGAAGAAATAGCTGACCTCATTTTGGAGGAGAACATTGATATCATGTTCATCACAGAATCCTGGCTGAGAATGAAAGGTGACGAGGCAATCACCAACTCTGCAGCTCCGCTCGGCTATGTTCTGAAATCATACCCCAGACTTAAGGGTAGAGCGGGAGGTATAGCCATCATCCACAGATCCCACGTCAAAATTGACTCAGTCAGATCTCTCGATCACAACACCGCCAGCCTGGAGTCAGCTGCTGTCGTTTTAAATCACAAAGGGATGTCTACTCATTTCATATGCCTTTATCATCCGCCTCCGTCCAAGAAGAATAAAGCCACACCATCATCTTTCCTTGACGAATTCAAGATTCTACTGGAAGCAATCGACATCAGTTGTTCCAATCCTATCATCGTTGGTGACTTCAATGCGCATTTTGATGATAAAAACGATGCTAGCACAAAACGGATCACGCAGATGCTTCAAGACCATAATTTCCAGCAATGCAACATGCATACCACCCACAAGTCAGGCCATATCCTGGATTGGGTTGTTGCAAGAACGGATAGTCAACCGATAAAGAAGATCCAAGTGGTGGACAAAGCGATGTCCGATCATCATGTCATCCTCTGCGATACTGGTCTGACCCTCAAAAGACCAAGCAAACGCACCGTTCTGGTTCGAAATCTCAAACAAGTCGATCTCGAGTCCTTAAAGCAGGACATAACGACATCCGCATTGTACTCATCAGTTCCAATATCCATGAAGGAGCATTGCGAGCAATTCAAGGATATTCTAGTCCGCACGATAAACAAGCATGCTCCACTGGAAAGGCGGCCCGATTCTACAAGACAAGAGTGCCCATGGTACACAAGCAAAGTGCACATCGCTAAAATCGAGAAGCGAATAGCGGAGAGGCGCTGGAGGAAATCAAAACTGACTGTGCATAGAGATATCTACGTTCAAAAGAAAAACCTACTCAAGATGACCATCAGACATGCAAAAGCACAATATATGAAAGGTCAAATCGAACAAAAAGCGAGAAACCCTCGAGCCATGTCCAATCTGCTAACATCAGTTCTAGGCAATAAGGGAAAGTTGAAACCTCTCCCCACCAAACCAACCGGACAAATCCTAGCCAACAAATTTCAAACATATTTCAGAGAAAAAATTGAAAAGATCAGAAAACCTATTCCCCCCACAACGGTAGCGGAAGAAGCATCTACAACCCTGAACCAAGTTCTGAAAGACTTGTCTCCTTTCCATCCCGAGGAGCTTCGAAAGATCATTCTGAAGATGAAGCCCACCTCCTGCGAGCTTGATGATGTGCCGACAAGGTTGCTACGTCTATGTCTTGACGCATTCCTGCCCATGATTGCAGACCTAGTGAATCACTCCTTAAGATCAGGTGAATTCCCATACACAATGAAGAAAGCAATTGTACGGCCGCTGAAGCCAAATCTGGACGCCGATGAGCTCGGCGGCTACAGACCTGTGTCCAACTTGTGTTTTATATCAAAAATCATAGAGAAAGCTGTTTCCATAAGGCTATGCAGCTTCCTGAACTCGGAGAATCTACTCCCAAAACTCCAGTCGGCATACAGGCCAGGACACAGCACCGAAACTGCACTCCTGAGAGTGTTCAACGATATTCGATGTGCTATTGATGATGGCCGGGTTGCCCTCGTGACTCTTTTAGACCTCTCAGCAGCCTTCGATACCATCGATCATGGTGTTCTTCTGTCCCGATTAAAGAACTTCGGAATATCATCAACAGCCTTCAAATTGTTTCAATCATACTTATCTGGAAGAACACAGACTGTTGTTGTGGAAGGAGAGACTTCGAGTGAGGTGGTTATCCCCTGTGGAGTTCCTCAAGGGTCAATTCTCGGACCGTTGCTATATTCCATCTACACAGTATCTCTGAGTGCCCTGATTGATAGTCATCATCTGTCATTCCATCTTTACGCAGATGATACTATGTTATTTACAACCTCGAACCCTGACAAAGACTTTCTCTGCGGCAAAAGCTTCCATGGGGAGATGTTGCACCGATGTGAAAACATGGATGGTGAAAAGTCGTCTGAAATTAAATGAAAACAAAACAGAATTCATCATCATCGGTTCTAAGGCACATGTTCAGTTGTTCCCAGAAACCAACATCTCCATTTCGGGAGTCGAGGTCCCCTAGTCAAGATGTGTGACATATCTTGGCGTAAAGATCGATGAGCATTTTTCTATGGGGCCACAGGTAAGCAGAACGATCTCTTCCTCCTACTGGCAGCTCCGACGTATCTCAAGTATCAGACAATGCCTGACTGAAAAATCGGCCACAACTCTTGTATTGACGTTGGTGATGTCTAATCTTGATTACTGCAATAGCCTTCTGCTAGGTGAAACCCAAGAATATCTCCGAAGACTTCAACAGGTGCAGAACACCCCAGCACGTATAGTGAAACGTTCACCTAGTCGTTCTCACATAACACCCATCCTTCGAGAGCTACACTGGCTGCCTGTCCACCAACGTATTGTGTTCAAAACACTGTGTCATGTGTTCAAGTGCGTCAATGGTTTGGCCCCGCTGTATCTGGTTGAGCTCCTGAAGACTTATAAGCCTGTGAGGGATCTCAGATCTTCGGCGCAGTCATTACTCCATGTGCCACGCTACAACACCAAGAGATCTGGGGAGAGAGCATTCTCGTGTGCTGGACCAAAACTCTGGAACGATATCCCAGACAGACTGAGGAAATCTCCTTCAATGCAGACTTTCAAGTCACAGCTAAAAACTTTTTTATTCAAAGGGTGAACGTGTTGAGCGCCTTGAGCATGCCTTTGGGTGTGAGATTGGCGCTATATAAGAGCCAAAATACATACATACATACATACATACATACACTGCCGCACGCACGCACGTACGCACTAGACACAAACACAAACACCCATAGAAATAAACAGACAATCACTCAGACACACACTTGAACACACATACACACCCACACCCACACACACACACACACACACACACACACACACACACACACACACACACACACAAACACACAAACACACACACTGCTATTAGTGGAGATTGTTATCCCTAGTGGCGATTCTTTTTTGCACAGAAGCCAGCAAGGCCTAACATGAGGTTTATTAAAAAGACAGCCAGCCTTGACAATTAGTATGAATTAAGCTGAGACCATCGAATGGCCTCTGTACGCCAAATGTCATTGGTGCATGAGAGATCTGCGCTGGAGACTGCAAGCTCATTGTCAATGTGGGAAACCTATTCTCGCGCCTTTGGTCCACTTGGCAGACCTCGCTGCATGCCATTGGTCCACTCAGAGGACCTCGTTGCTATCTGATTGGTTCATTTCGGAGGACGATACCCAAGACCAGAGGAAAATATAAAGCTCCCCACTTATCTGCCCCACCCTCTCTATCTTGTTAGTGCTTTGAGACTATTTGTTAATGTCAACAGGAGATGGGAGGAGAAATGCCTGCCCCCCCCCCCCCGCCCCCTGCCCATTGTTCCAAGGCTTCAGTTCCCAGGGGTAATGCCGATGCCCACCGCAAGGACTTGGAGGGAGGAGAGGAGTAGCCATGCCAGCGCCTACAAATACAGGATCGTTGGTTGCCCGCCCCTCCAAGATTGAAGTCACTTATGACCGCCTGACCATGTCGACAGATGAAGGGAAGACGTCTGACGACTCAAACACACACCACCGCCCCCTTTTCCAAGAACATACATGTCAAGACTAAGGCAGGCCCCCCTTCCCTTGAGCCCTGCCCTGTTTGCCAGCTGTCACCTTTCAACGTGAAAGCGTCAACATCAACGGAAAACGGCCAAGGTAAAAGATTCTGACTCCCCGGCCTTGAACCCTTACCTCAGACTCTGAAATGAGCTGTCCCCTCAAATAAGTTAAAATATGGTCAAAGGCTAGTTGGCTAAACAACATTAATAACGTGTTGCGTTTATATTTGTTAGAAGAAAACGTATTATCTATTATTAGTTATTATTAAAAGTGTTCTTATAATCAAACCTTCCCACTTTTTTCTGTGCTGTCCTATTGATCCTTGATTGCACGAAAAGCGAGTGGTTGTTACAGGGCTGTATTGAGTATCCACTAGACACACTCTTAAAAGGGACACTCTGAACGCCGTCATGTAACAACACGCACACATACATGGACACACACTGACATATGCAAGGCACACACATGACACAATTACACACACACACACACACACACATACACACACATACACACGCGCGCGCACACACAGACACACACACACACACACACACACACACACACACATGTGCATAAACAGACAGATTGGCAGGCCGACAGAAAGACACACACACAAACAGAAAGACAAATTAGCTCACAAGCAGACAGACAGACAGAAACCACAGACAGACATGACAGACAGAACTGGTATTTATGATTAGCACACTGATGAACAAAGGTGTCTGAAAACTACACCAAGAGTAGCAAATCAAAGCCGTGTTATAGCAAAAATGACGAGACGAGTGCGACATCCACCTACCAACCACTGTCATCGTCTGCAATTCCTGTGCAAAGGGTGTCTCGCGACTGATGACCTCCTGCATGATAATGCTGAGGCTGTATATGTCTGAGTGCTTTGTTGCGGCAAGGCCTTGGACTCTGAGCAGCTCAGGGGCTCGCCATAAGCAATCTGCAACAAGCGCAAAGTAAGTCCCACAGTGCGTTGTGATGCACCCAAGCAAACTTCAGGCACGAAGAAATAATTCGCCAAGCTGAATTCCATTGTAAGTGTACCTTTAGTTCACGATTTCAGGGCAGCAAATGAGCAAAGCAGATTGGGGTGCTCTTCAGATATAAACATGGTGAAAACGGTTTCGAGATTGGTGCAATATTGTAAACAATGATTTGAGATTCACCATTTTGAAAAAGTTGTCAAATAAGAACATTTTCTAACCTTTTTAAAATAACCATCAAAGTACCAATTTCATTAAAATCTATTTACTGTCCAAAAATGGATACGGCCCAATTTTCTTAGAATATATCGAAACCGACAACAAGGCCCTGTATGCCCACTGAAATGGACTGTGGCTTAATTTCGCTTCAGGTGCAACTCGAACCTGTGCTGCGGAGTTACAACTATATACAGTTGTCTATTGCTGTGTGTGCCAGTAGATTCCTGATCCCTTGACTGCAAGATGAATAAAAGACAACGTTTACCTATCTTGTATTCCTGGAGACTTTTGTCAAAACGGATCTGATCGAAGAGCGATTTCAAGCCGTAGTCTGCCAACTTCACTGAGAAGCGCTTGTCAACCAAGCACACCGTGCTGGACAGACGGCCGTGAATTATCTCGTTGGAATGGAGATAGTCCAAGCCCTGTCGTCATCAAGCAAAAATGTGTGACAGAAACAGACAACATCGAACGAATGAATGCTAAGGTGAAGATTACATACTTTATACCCGTTAGCGACAAAGGATACAGCTTATTAAGAGAGGAACATTTTTCCACATATTTAGTCAGGCACACAGGAAAGGCCAACGCCAACATGTGGTCAGACACGAATTAACAAGCAGTGCAGCATTACGCAATTAATCTGAAGCACTGAGATGGGACAGAAAATATGACGGGATGCTTCGTACACGTGAACACACATTTATCATTCATGGCCTAAAATCTCAAACAATGTGAACTATATATTGTCAAGAAAAAGTGTTCAGCAGTTCAGCCAGAGAGAGTTACATTCTCAGTTATGGATATGTACAGAATATATGATAGAATGTACACGAAAATCAGAGATACATGAAGGTGGTGTACGTACTAAAATGATATCTCTCAGAATGCAGATGACGAAGAAAGTATCCATTTTCAATCCCATGTGTCCGATAACATCCTGTGAACAAGAAGGGCAAAGCCCATACGACTCACATGCTTGACCTTGACCTTAACATGACCTTGACCTTCAGGTACCTTAAGTTCAAGGTCAAACAACTAAACCTACCAATAAAATACACTAAGAAATGCTTTACACATTTTTCCTATCAAAATACATGTGACCTTGACCCAAGGTCAAGGTCATCCAAGGTCATGCAACACAAAGCTGTTAATTCAAGACATAGGAAGCACAATGGTGCTTATTGGCACTTTCTACCATGAGATATGGTCACTTTTAGTGGTTCACTACCCCATTTTGGTCATATTTCATAAGGGTCAAAGGAACCTTGACCTTGATGATATGTGACCAAATGTGTCTCATGATGAAAGTATAACAAGTTGAATCATGGCTGTCCAAACACACTGACAGGGGAGCACTGTAAAACACATTCACCCGATTCTGTAAGTAATGCGTGATGTCCTCGCATATACACCTTTAATCTACGCTGACGGTTCTGGTGATTTTGAAATTTAATTTAGCTTTCTCACAACTTAACATATCAAGAGGAATATGCTTGTTCCCCTTCCGCCGCCTATACAAAACTATCCTGCCTCTGTGACTTTTAAAAAAACTGGATTTTGTTTGTTTCCTCTCAAGAAAAATTACATGTATTTCAAACGAACAGCAAATTAACTTATGCATTCAGTGTCATTGGGCAATGAGGACAAGACGATAGGAAAAAGGCTGAATGCTAGGGTAAACAAGAAGTTTAAATCGTGTCAGAAAACACAGATTCGGGGATCAAGCAATGTTTTCCAGAGGTGATGACGATTGTGGAAGAGTGAGCAATCAATGACATCATCATCATCATCATCATCATCATCATCATCATCATCATCATCATCATCATCATCATCATCATCATCATCATCATCATCATCAATCATCATCATCATCAATCATCATTATCATCATCATCATCATCATCATCATCATCATCATCATCATCATCGTCGTCGTCATCATCATCGTCATCCTCTTCATCATCATCATCATCATCAACACCATCACAGGGCGATGAGATTCATTAGGGATGACGAAGATGTTGGGTTAGTTGATGGGCTTGGAAGACTAAGCAGATTCAATAGAGGAAACACGGAGTTATTACCTGTAGCGTTCCCTTTTCTCCCCTCTCGGTGACAATAAAGCATGACTCTCCTGTAACTTTAGCTCCCAGGATTCGCGCCACATTGTGATGGCTGAGCTCCCGTACCTACGAAGATGACATTAGCTAACACAAAGACTCTTCACTGACCTATGCCAGCAAAGCTAAAAATTGAATACCTGCCGTCCAAATAATGTACTTCCTTTCCAACACAAGCCAATAAACATCGTACAAATCCAGCAAGGTTTCTTTGTTCTATTTTCCCTGCTATTTGTATTATCTTGATGTTCCTTTGCATTTGCAATGTTTGTGCAACTGTGATAGGCGGTATATAAAGAGTCGAAATGTTTTTGATGTATCAATGAAACCTCCAACAAATCTCAAAACGTTGAAGAGGTGCGTTCCCAAACATCACGATATGCTAGGCAAATGGAAATGCGAGTTTCCAGTTTTTGTAAGTTTAAAAATAGGTAATTGCTGTAATAACACAGGAGTCTATATCCAAAAAAAGACAAAAAAAGCAGTATGGGGCATTGGAATCCTTTTTTTACTGGTTGATCGTCTCGTATGATTAAAACGATAAAAGAAAAATGGAAACAAACAGAAAAGTCTTTCCAATTTCCTCTGACTGGCACTTCAAGATTCTAGGAAACGCGCAATAGGTACGGCTCTGTAAAACTTTTTATGTCGGTGTCGATATTTCCAGTGGCAGTAGCAGCCTACGCCAGCTATGTTAACCATTTTCTCAGCAAGCAAACAACAAGAAGGGCAAAGCCCATACGACTCACATGCTTGACCTTGACCTTTATATGACCTTGACCTTCAGGTGACATTTAAGGTCAAGGTCAAACAACTAAACCTACCAATGACATCATACACAAAGAAATGCTTTACACATTTTTCCTACCAAAATACACGTGACCTTGACCCAAGGTCAAGGTCATCCAAGGTCATGCAACACAAAGCTGTTAATTCAAGACATAGGAAGCACAATGGTGCTTATTGGCACTTTCTACCATGAGATATAGTCACTTTTAGTGGTTCACTACCCCATTTTGGTCACATTTCATAAGGGTCAAAGTGACCTTGACCTTGATGATATGTGACCAAATGTGTCTCATGATGAAAGTATAACATGTGCCCCACATAGTTATTAAGTTTGAAACAGTTATCTGCCATAGTTCAGGGTCAAGGTCACTTCAAAATATGTATACAATCCAACTTTGAAGAGCTCCTGTGACCTTGACCTTGAAGCAAGGTCAACCAAACTGGTATCAATAGATAAGGCTTGCTGTGACCTATATACCGCTTGTAGCTAAGGTCGCCATTTTTAATAACGTGGGAGAAAATTGGGAAAATGTGAAAAATGACTGTTTTTGAGACCACATTTATGGCTCCTGTGACCTTGACCTTGAAGCAAGGTCAAGTCACTATGTATGTTTTTGAGGCCTTGTCATCATACACCATCATGCCACATTTGGTGTTGATAGACCTAATAGTCTCCGAGAAAAATCCAACGTTTAAAGTTTTCGGACGCCCGGACGGTCGCCCGGACGGACGCCCGGACGGACGGACGGACGACACGGCTGAGTACATAGACTCACTTTTGCTTCGCATGTGAGTACAAAATCATGGTTTTTCTGTTCTGGTGTGTGGTGAACGGAGGCTTTGACGAGCTTACCTTGGCGAAATCATTTAGTACCTGGGAGGTGACGTCAAAGACGGTCCAAGGCAAAAGCAAAATTCTGACTTTCTGACCCTGGAAAGACCACAAGCAAACTTTAATCAAGTAGTGGCTCAAGATGTTTATATATAAACCACCCATTTTTGAGGTCTTAAAGTTGCCTGCACATGTAAAAACATTTTATTTCTCCTATGTTTCTCCATTTTAAAAAATTTGCAGACTGATAACCCTGTTACTTCCTGAGAAGTTGTTATCTGTGCATTTATTCAAACTCAAGCTCTCAGTGTTTATTCTTAACGTATCCCTGATGGGACGCTCTGTTAAGCAAAGTGTTTTAAAAAAGAAAATCAGAATATAACTTAAACAAGAACACACAGAGTATCGAGCGCGCAAGTGGTGTTTGTGTGTGTGTGTGTGTGTGTGTGTGTGTGTGTGTGTGTGTGTGTGTGTGTGTGTGTGTGTGTGTGTGTGTGCGTGTGTGTGTGTGTGTGTGTGTGTATGTGTGTGAGTGTATATGTGTGTGTGTGTGTGTGTGTGTGTGTGTTTGTGTGTATGTGTGTGTGTGTGTGTGTGCCTGTGTGTATGTGTGTGTGTGTGTGTGGCGAGATCACCCCCTCCCATTTTCATATGAATGTATTGTGTTCACTAACCCGTGTGGTGTGAGTTAATGTGGCCGCCAACCGTTCTAAAAATAGTAACGATAGTGTGTTAACGGCTCGCCAACCATATTTCTCTGTGTGTGAGAGTTGAGAGTTGGACCGCTGCGTCTGTCTCTGCACGATTCGTAGGAAACGAGTGACTAGGAACACCGTGACTTGCCTTGCGTTTTTTTTTAACTGTTCTAGTGATTATTTGTGTTAAACAGTTTCGTTTGGCCTGGGAGGCTGAGACGTGAAGCGCAGTCCGTCCAGCCATGAGTTGCCAACCGTGGAAAGCTTTGGCGAGTGGAATGGAGATGTGTGATTGGCCGCCTTTCCAAATCATGACTAGGGACACTTCCGTTGAACGACTCCCCTTTATATGGGGAACGTGTGATTGGACAGTGTGGGGAGGAGGGCGTGGCCCGAGTGTTCTCATTGGAAGAGAGAGCACACGTGTCCAAGCGCGTCCGTACCTCGGATATATAGACCCCTCTTTCGTTGTGTTTGGGCGGGAACATTCCATCGACTAGTCAAGACCACCCCCATGTAAGAAAGCATCACGGCTCTTCTTCTTCCATTCACCCCCCCCCCCCCCCCCACACACACACACACCGCCGACGTGAAGTGGGGCGCCCGCCCTTGGGTCAACGGTCAAGCCACCGTACTCTCATAGATAGAATCTACAAGCAAGACATCCCAGCTTCTGTCCTGTCTCACGGACAAAGAGTC